>SKCR01026204.1:0-84751 GCA_019454045.1 Zanthoxylum bungeanum | reverse complement strand
AAATTTGTAGATAACCCCACAATAGTTGCAAACTGCTCGTTGTGAATCATCTTCTAGGCGTTCCAAATTAAAATGAATTTTGAAAATATCCGAGGATCGAGCCTTAACTTCTCTTCTCCGTGATTGTGCACTGACACTAGGGCCGCTCTCTTGGGTTGGCATATTTGACATTATGTTCTCGGATGAGCTTGCCATTTGAATAATTGCGATGCGAATGCCGAATGTGATAACAAATTAATTAACAACTAAAATAAGAGAATTGTATTGAAGTAAGATTGAGAATAAGAGATTTATAGAAAATGAGAGAGTTGAGAAATTGGTGTGATGAAATTATGAAAAATGAATCCTATTTATAGAATTTTAGAATTTTTTTGATACCAAAAATGCCCCTAAATATAACCGTTTTATTACCGTTATTAGGGGTACATTAGTAATTTTTATTTTATATAATAAAATTTTTTTATAATTTTATTTATTTTTATTTTTTTTGGCAGGGAGCCGTTTGGCAGGGAGCCAAACGGCTCCCTGCATCCCCCAACGGCAGTAGCCGTTGGGGGAATAACTAATAAGGCCCCCACGGCTACTAGCCGTTGGGGGCCTTAGGGTTCCTGTTGGAACCCTACGGTTCCAACAGGAACCCGACGGTTCCAACCGGAACCGAACGGTTCCGGTTGGAACCGTCCGAACCGGTGGAACCGTACGGTTCCACCGGTTCGGACCGGTTCGAGTTGGGGTGGAACCCCAACCGAACCGGTCCCATTCCGGTTCGGTTCCGGAACCGGAACCGGAACCGGTTGGAACCGGAACCTTCCGGTTCCAACCGGTTCGGTCCGGTTCCGAACCGAAACCGTGGCCGGGTCTAATTCTACGAGCAGCATGATTTAAAGCATTTCGAACGTAATTAGAAAAAGCAATTTTTTCACCAAACTTAAATAAAGATGTGCCATTCAAGTAAATTTAGCAAATTCTTCTATAATTTTAGCATCAGAATATTTAAATAAATCTAAAGAATTTTTACCTCTACTAGATGATACATACCTGCCCATTTGAGTTTGCGTTGTATCAAGTTCAATTTCAGTGGCATGATATCTATTCAAGTACTTATTGCCATAACCGCCAGTAAATTTGTAAGATACACCACAATAGTTACATATTGCTCTTGTACCTTCATTTTCAGTCTCGATTAAATGAAAATGAATTTTGAAAATATCGGATGATTGAACCTTAAGTTCTCTTCTCCGTGTACCGATACTTTGAACCGCTCTCTTGGGTTGGCACATTGGAAATAGTGTTCTCAAATGAGCTTTCATTTTTTATAAATATTGAATAATGAGAGAATTAATTGAGAATGAGAAATTGAAGATGAGAGAATTGTAGAAATTGAGAGATGAGAGAATTGGTGTATTGAAAAAAAATGAAGAATGACCTTTATTTATACATTTTTGGATTTTTTTTTTTGTGATACTGACCGGCGTAAACACACACGTATAACGCAAGAGTACGTATCGTTCAAGTAGTATAAAAAGTATCGATCCCACGAGGACTTAATACCTAAGTTATTAAGTTTATGAGGTCAAATTATTACTAGTATCTAACAGGTTGTTTAATTGATTTGAAATGGCGACGATTCTAAATTTAAAGACAAGTAAATAAAATTGTTCGAAAGTAGATTTTAAGAAAATTCAATATTAAAAACTATCTAGGGTTGTGATTTCTTTTAATATCATTTTAAAGATGAAGTGGTAATCTTATAGTTAGGTAAAATATTGATTTATTAACCTGGAACACTAAATTATGTAAAAGCCTATTCCGATGGTCAATTACAAATACCTAGTATAATCCAATTGAACCATATGTCTATGTCAACCAAATTACCTAGATTCATTAAGATTAAGTTCCAATTATAGCTACCCCGCCCGACAGGTATATTCCTATCCTGTAAGGAAATCTATTAAAGGGTTATCTATCCTCAAGGAAGATCGTGGGCTATTGAGTCTGAAGTCTTAAACTTAAAATCCATATGTCTAGTTCATTTTAAGTTTACCTAGTCAATTTAATTAATGGCCAGTTAATTAAAAAGTATTAAGATTAAGACTCAATAAATAAATCTTTATACTACCCAAACTATAATCTAACCCCTTATAAACCGGTGATATTGAAATTCATCACAACCCCGGATACTAATTTAGTTACGACACATAGCTAGGGCTGGTAAAATAAAAGACATAAAATACTGAAAAGTAATTGCGGTAAAGTAAATACTGAAAGGTAAATTACAATAAATAAATGCTAAGGTAAAATGAATTACTTTTACTACTACCAATTTAGATATCTCCCATAAAAAATAATATATAAACTTGTGATATTATTACCAACCGACCAATCTGGCGGTATCCTGATTAAGTCAAATTAAGTCCAACCAGCCATTAAGGCGGTAATATTTGTCCATAACCAGCCATAAAGGCGGAACCAAAATAAACCAGCCAAAGGCGGAACCAAAATAAAATTACCAACCGACCAATCTGGCGGTATCCTTGATTAGTCAGGTTTAAACCAGATTAAAATTAAATTACCAACCGACCAATATAGCGGTATCCTTTTTAAGTCAAATTTTAAATAGTGAATATATTATTTTTAAGGGAGATTAATCTAAATAGCAATAGTAAAAGAATTACCTTTCACCCTAGCTGGGGAAGTAACCTCCTCATGATGAATAGTAAAAACTGTAAAAAGAAAGAAAGTAAATTACTATTATTACAAAACGTAATTAAAATTATTACAAACCAAAAACTAAAAATTAAAACGAAACTTAGAGAGACAGGAACTCCTTATTTACATCAAAGAAATGGGAGAGAATGGTACAACAAATTCTGAAATCTCGAGCTCAATTATATTCTCGGCTTGACACGTTGCGAGGCGGCTAAGAGGATAAGGCGACACGTGGCATGGCGGCTAAGAGCTCAATTATTATGCTGACATGGCACTGACGTGGCAAGGCGGCTGAGATCGGTGTCGGCACCGTAGGATTGCGACACGTGTCACGCTGTGATTGGCTGATGCTGACGTGGCATGTTGACTCGGTTGACCATCTGATGTGGACGATGACGTGGCACGACGCGTGGCATAGTTGACTCGTTGACCGATGATGGATGGACACGTGGCACACGTGGCAATTGAGAGTGTCGGCACCATAGGATGATGACACGTGGCACGGTGCACGTTAGCATATCGGCTGTGATAGTGACACGTGTGTCACGGTCATTTTAGCAAAGTCAAACTTCTCAAATTCTGACCCGTTGACCGGCGCACGTTAGTAGATCTGGTGCACGTTAGGCGTCGCGACGTTGATGACTTGGGCGTCGCGACGCGGACAATTTACCGAAATGCCCTTTTTGCCAATTTTCCTGTTTTGCTCCAAATCACCTCCAGAATGTCCTGAAACTTTATTTATCTACAAAATAACCACAAACACATCAAAATATTCACATAACTCAAGAAACTATACAATATATTAGGTTAAATGAGTGGGAAATAGTGATAGATTTACCACTCATCACACCCCCAAACCTAACATTTTGCTAGTCCTCGAGCAAAACACAGAATAAAATAACATAATAAAATTAACTAAGCCACTTTCGTAGGGATCACGGTTGCATTTAGCGTATATGCAACAAGCCTTTAAACCCCTAGGTGTCCCTAGTGGACGAGTTGTAGTCTCGTGAGGGTTTACAACAATGATACCCACAAACATTTTACAAAAGTAAAAAGTTAGTTAAAACTAATGCACACAAAAGCAAAAAGACAAGCGAAAAGAGAATAAAGAAGTTAGTAACTAATCAGGTGAAACTTCTACTCCAAGTTACTAGTTGTTTTGTTTCATTCTAAATTACCAAATAAGTAAATTCTCCGATTATATTTACCATTCTTCATAAACACAGCCAACATAATATTAAACAACTCATTTTTTCCCACAGCAGTCATAAGTGCAGTTGATAAGAGAGTAATATTTTTGTCCTAAAGTTTTATCAGATTTCACACCTTTTGTAGCAATGGAATAAGTTTTCTAATTTTTCTGATTTTTTCTTTATTTTTTATTTATATACAATACCTTCCGTCTATGTAGCGAGTTTTGGGTCGGTGGCTCCCAAACCAGTTGGTTTTAGGGCACCAGGTGTTAAGACACCCCTACAGACTTAATTACCCAGACTTCAGATATATATATTTTTGCAGCATCTTCGATCCATGTAGCGAGCTTTGGGCGTTGACCAGTGTACTCTCAAATCAGTTGGTTTTAGGGGACTAGTTTTAAAACACCACCCTACAGACTTAATAACTCGGATCTCGCTTTTTTTTTTTTACTCACTCCACTACTTTTTTTTGAGATGCTTCCTCCAATTAATTAGAGCACTGAATATTACAAACTTTTCAATTTTACTCATGTCCATATGTTTCCATGTATGTCGATAATACCTGCCAACTGAGCATATGAAGATCCATTTTAGTCCGTTTTATGGAGAATTTACAAATTAAATAATTCAAAAGGAAATAAAAAAAATTAACTTGTTTCGAAATAGGTTGAGATACGTCCTCAGGAGTAGAAATTCCTTACTCGGCTATATCTCTTACCAATTTCACATTTTTTAGTCAAAACAAAAACACAAAATTTTTTGTAATTTTTGAAAATTTTTCAATTTTTTTTGTATTTTTCCAAAAAATTTGGACTACATATAAAAACAACATACAAACTAAAAACAAGGTACTAATCAACTATTTCCTCCCCAAAACCTAAATGAGACATTGTCCGCAATGTCTTAAACAGTAGAAGAAGAGTTTATAAGGTCGTACCTGGTTAGCTGAAATCTACAGGAAATTAAAGGTTAAGATCCAGATTAATTCGACGCCTCTTACCCACGATCATCTCCTCGGACCAATTTATCTTTGAAAGGATAGGGTCAACTTGTGGTTCATAGGCTATGAGTTGGTCTATTAGATCCGGAGCAGTTCTGGCAGTGAAGAGGAGTTCCTTTCATAGGTTTTGACACGAACCCATTTCTCCGAGCATCATCAGAAACACACAAAGAAAATCATAAAATCCATCAACGTTGAGCAGTCCAAGTGGTTTCTGGTGTATGTTCAGGTTCTCCCAAGATAACACAATAAAAATTTCCTCCAATGTACCCAAGCCACCTGGCAAAGCAATAAAAGCATCAGCAGCACGGTTAATCATTTCTACCAGTCGTTCAAACATACCTGGCACGAATCAGTTCCTCTCTGTTTGATGATCCAATAAGATTTGCCTCTGCCAAGGGTTTTGGGATGATTCCCAAAACGTGACTGCCTCCTTCCTGTGCGGCCTTTGAAATGATTCCCATTAGTCCAAAGATTTCCTCCGCCATATATTAAGTGCATATTCCTTGCAGCCTAAGCGACCCAATTCTGTGCTGCTTCTATGTATTGTGGTTAGTACCAACACAACTACATACCAACACAACGCAAACACACAGATGTTTTCAACTCGTCTTTTTGAAGTGGCTTCCATGTTTTACTCTGGATGTCTTTCAAAGTGCAATGATGGGTTGAATTTTATATACCTGAAAAGGGTGAGTAAAAATAGCACAAATATCTTCCAGAGGACGATTAGTAGCGAAATAATATCGTGATAGTCAAAAAGGTCTGGATCATGTCGGAGAAAATAAAAGAAACAACAAAACAAATTACAATTATTAAGAAAAGACAAAGAGATATAATATGTACAAAAATATACAGTTTGATTGACGTCTATGCGTCAGGGATAAGCTTCCCATCCAATTTTCTTATAAATTGGCAAACAGGGTCTTTTTGAGTCAATTCCCGAGACTTAACAGTTGTCTATCTTTTTGAAATTGTGTATGTAATTTTGTGAATTGCTATATGAACATATCCACTGGGATGCGTCTCAAGAGTCGAAGATATATCATCTAAAGACTCCTTACTCAAGCCATCCCTAATGAATTTAATTTTGTCTTCGCGATTATCATACCATTCCTAAAGAATGATAACGAGTATTGCAATTCCATCGTGCACATTTGTAACAAACATCCATTTGCTTAGCTCTACGTTTCTTTGCATAGGTGCTTCTTCTTCTTCCACAACCAGCAGATGTGAAATAAAAGAATCAGAAGACTCACCTGCCAATCGAACTCCTCGTGCTTCAATTACCCAACGAAACGATCATTAGGAACACCATGGATGAACACTCATCCGTTGTCCAGCTCATCCGTAGCGCGAGTTTTGTATACTTTTCAGAATTTTTGAGGGAGAGAAGAAATTGCTTGTGAAGATTGCGAGAGCTTCTTCCATTTTGAAATGCCTTAATCTGCAAAAACTAACACACGAAATTAAATCACTCCAAATCACAAATATACAAAGATTTGCATGGGTTGCCTCCCTGCGAGCGCTAAGTTTAAAGTCGTCAGCTAGACGTGACTTCTTGAACGTTGGCTGGATCTGAAAGTGTGACACTTTCTTTTGTCGCTCAAATGATTCTCCCCAGTAGTGCTTGACACGCTGACTGTTAACCTTGAATGTGTTGTTGGTATTGGGATCCAGTAACTCAACAACATCTCCATATGGTAAAACCTGAGTGATCACAAATGGACCTGACCACCTAGATTTCAACTTTCCAGGGAAAAGTTTCAATCTCGAATTGTACAATAACACCACCTGCTGCCTTGGTTCGAACTGTCTCTGCACTATTTTTCGGTCATGCCATTTTTTGGTCTTTTCCTTGTACAATTTGGCATTCTCAAAAGCCTGTAGACGAAACTCCTCCAATTCGTTGAGTTGGTGCAGTCTTTTCTCTCCTGCAGCTTGTGAATCAAAATTCAACTTCTTCAGTGCCCAGTACGTCTTGTGCTCAAGCTCAACTGGTAGATGGCACGCTTTCCCAAACACTAATTGATATGGGGACATACCAATGGGTGTTTTGTAAGCTGTCCGGTAGGCCCATAATGCATCATCTAGTTTTGTGTTGACCAGTCCATCCTCCTTGTTGATCCAACGGTCTTCTAGGATTCTCTTGATCTCCCTGTTTGAAACCTCAACCTGTCCATTTGATTGTGGATGTAAGCATTGGCAACTTTTGTGAGAAACTACTCCTATTGGATAGGAGTGCATCGAAGTATTTGTTGCAGAAATGAGAGCCACCATCACTGATAATGCCCAGGTGTTTCCAACCGAGTGAAATTTCTTTTTCAGGAATTTGGAACCCGACTTTTGAATCATTAGATGGCAATACAATTGCTTTCGACCCTTTGGAGACGAGTCTAACAGCAACCAGGATGTACAGGTTTCCAAATGATGGAACAAGGGTCCCATGAAATCAATACCCCCCATACATCGAATATCTCCACTTCTAGAATGTTTTACAACGGTCCTTCGTTTCTCCTGGAAATATTTCCATTCCTCTGGCACCTGTCACATTGAAAAGCAAAAGAGATAAGCATCTTTAAAAAGAGTGGGCCAGAACAAACCTGATTGTAGGACTTTGCTTGGCTGTTTTGTTTGCACTGAAGTGTCCGCCATATGGTGATGAATGACAGTGTTGCAAAACACTGTTGATTTCCTCATGTGGAACACATCGTCTCAGTAGTTGATCAGCACACCGTTTGAACAGGTACGGTTCATCCCTGACATAGTGTTTGACTTCTTTGAAGAACTTCTTCCGTTGCTGAGTTGTCCATTCCAATGGCCATTTTCCTATCACAATGTAAATTGACATAGTCAGCATACCAATGGAATTCATGTTGTTTCATGGCAAAAAGCTGTTCATCTGAAAAGTTTCTTTGATTGACAATTCTTTGTCAGCTTTTTCTCCATTCTCGACCTCGAAGATGATCTGCCACCTGATCTCTGTTCCTTTCATGTCTCGAATTTCCACATCGAATTCTTGTGCAAAAGAAGTATCCAACGAATCAATCTGGGTTGTGGCATCTTTCTTTGTGATCAGATATTGATTGCTGAATGATCTGTGTAGACCACCACTTTGGGACCATAGCAGATAGGAACGGAATTTGTCAAAAGCGTACACAACTGCGAGCAACTCCTTTTCCGGTGGCTGTGTAGTTGAGTTGAGCTCAATCAAAGTTCTGCTAGAGTAGAGAAATTGGTGGTGGAAAATCTTTGCTTTGTGTTGTCGCCAAACTGCACCTACCAGTAAATCACTAGCATCACACATTACCTCAAATGGAAGGGTCTAGTCTGGTGCTACTATGATGGGAGCAGAGACCAGCTTCTGTTTTAAAGATTTCAAAGGCTTCCTGGCATTCTTTGGTGTAAGTTGAAAGACACATCCTTTTCCAGAAGATTGCATAGAGGTTTAGCAATCTTGGAAAAGTCTTTGATAAATCTCCTGTAAAAACCTGCATGTCCAAGAAAACTTCGAATACCTTTAACTGATGTTGGTGGAGGTATAGTTTTTTCAATTGTCTCTATCTTAGCTTTGTCTACCTCTATCCATTTTTTGAGATCCGGGTGTCAAGAAAAATGCCTTCTTGCACCATAAAGTGGCATTTCTCCCAGTTGAGTACCAAGTTTGTATCTTCGCACCTTTGTAACACCTGTTCCAAATTTTGCAAACAATGGTAAAAAAAATCTCCAAATACAGAAAAGTCATCCATGAATACCTCCATACTATGACTCTAGCATGTCTGAGAAAATGGCCATCATGCAAACGCTGAAATGTGGCAGGGGCATTACATAATCCAAATGGCATCCTGCGGAAAGCAAAGTACCATAGGGACAAGTAAAGGTAGTTTTCTCCTGGTCTCTGGTGCGATGGAAATCTGATTGTACCCTGAATATCCGTCCAGAAAGCAATAGAACTAATGTCCTGCCAGTTTGTCTAACATCTGGTCAATAAAATGGTAATGGAAAATGGTCTTTCCTCGGTGGCTTTGTTCATTTTTCGGTAATCCATGCATACTCTCCATCCAGTCACTGTTCTTGTTGGAGATAGCTCACTTTTTTCATTGGTGACCACAGTAAGTTCCTCCTTTCTTTGGCACACACTGCATAGGACTCACCCAACTGCTGTCTGAGATGGGGTAAATGATGCCAGCATCTAACCATTTTGATGAGTTTCTTTCTTCACAATTTTCCTTCGTGATGGAGTTGAGTCTTCGTTGATGCTCCACTGTGGGTTTGTACTCATCATTCATCAAGATTTTGTGCATGCAATATGATGGACTAATGCCTGAATGTCTGCTATAGTCCAGCCAATGGCTTTCTTGTGCTCCGTAACACTCTCAACAACTTTTTTCTTTTCTTCTGCTCCAAGTTAGTGAAGAAGAAATAATAACAGGTAATTCAGAAGAGTTCCGAGAAATGCATACCTGAGATGGCTCGGAGTAACTTTAGCTCCAATGTGGTGGTTCTTCAATCGAAGGCTTGATTCGATCTTTCTTGGTAGTTCCAAATTTCAACTGGTGGTGTTACTTTGAATCGGAATGGTTTGTCAAGGTAGTTGATACATTCCAGGATTTCAGCATCTAGCTCACTGTCAGTCAATGTTGGGATGCAAGCTTCAAGTGTATCTGTGGGATTTGCTCAGTATTTTGAACGATACTTTCAACAACATCAACTCTGAAGCATTCTTCTTCCTTTTCATCACTCGGGAATTTCATGGCTTTTGAACATTAAAGGTCACTTCTTGGTCCTGTACTTTCATGGCAGTTCTCATTTTTGCAGCACATCAATCACAGTTTTACCTGTAGCCAAGAATGGTCTCCTAAGAATGATAGGTATTTCTTTGTCTTCTCCATGTCAGGATGATGAATCTGCTGGGAGAATTAGTTTGTCTACTTTCACCAACACATCTTCAACAACACCTCTTGGAAATGCAAGTGTTCGGTCAGCAAGTTTAATGAAACTGAGGTAGGCATTACTGTCTCCAAATCTGCAGTTTCCTATAAATAGAAAAAGGCATCAAGTTAACACTAGCACCTAAATCACATAAAGCCTTACCGATTAAATGTTCTCCAATGGTGCATGGAACTGTGAAACTGCCAGGATCTTTCAACTTCGGGGGAAGTTTCCTCTGAATAATGGCGCTGGCATTCTTCCGTTAATGCTACTATTTCGTAGTCTCCCAATCTTCGTTTTCGTGAAAGAATATCTTTCATGAATTTGACATAATTGGGCATTTCTTCCAAGGCTTCTGCAAATGGGATGTTGATGTGCAGCTTTTTGAAAACCTCCAGGAATCGAGCAACTGCTTGTCCAGTTTATTTTTCTGAAGACGCTGAGGAAAAGGTGGAGGTGGAGTGATCTGTTCTTTTTCCTTTGCTTCTCTTTCCTTTGCTTCTTTTTCCTCCATCTGTTGTTCAGCTCTTTTGGAACTTCTTCGGGTACATCTTAATTCCAACATCTTTATTGATTTGAGTACCGCTTTTTCAAAGTAATGGCTTGACATTGCTCATTCCCTCGGTTCCTTGGATTGGGTTCTGTGTTGCTGGGAAGATTTCTTGGTGGTCTGTAACTCTGAGCATTGGCCAGTTGTCCGATTTGATTCTCCAGTGCTTTGATAGAAGCTGATTGGCTCTGAAAGATAGCATCGTACTTTTTTAACTGAGCCAGCACTTCTGCTATTCCTGGTTCATTTGCTGCTACGGGCCTTTGTTCTGTTGCTGAAATCCAGGTGGTGGATAGTTCCTCTGTTGGCCTGAATTGTTGCTCCATGAGAAATTAGGATGATGATTCCTCCACCCTGGGTTGTAGGTGTTGGAATATTGGATTGTTCCCCTGTCTGTTGAAATTGTTGACAAAATTCACCGTTTCTTCAAGTTGGTTTGATTCTGGTGCTCCTCCATATGGTGAACTTGTGGATCCAGTGGTAAGAGTCGCCATGAATTTGCATATTTGATCTAGCTTGGTGTTTGACTGCTGTATTGGCTCCACTTTCATAAATTCCTGCAATTCTTTGGATCATGCTCCTTTCAGTTGGCCACAATGAATTATTGTTGGCCATTTCTTCGATTAGTTCCCAGGCTTGATCTTCTCCTTTTGCCATTAAAGCTCCTCCAGCAGCAGCATCAATGGTGGTTCTCATTATTCCAGAAAGTCCATTATAGAATGTTTAACTTGAAGCCATTTTGGAATCTCATGGTGTGGACATTTCCTGGAGTAAATCTTTGTACCTTTCCCAAGCTTCGTAGAGAGTTTCTGAGTCTTGTTACACAAGGATGTGATGTCATTCCTCAACTTTCCGGTTCTGGCTGGTGGAAAGTATTTTGCAAGAAATTTGGTGGCTAAAGTGTTCCATGTTTGTGATAGAACCTACTGGTAGTGAATGTAGCCAAGCTTTAGCTCTTTCCTTCAAGGAGTATGGAAAAACACACAGTCTCATTGCTTCTTCAGCTTCTCGGTTGTAATTGAAAGTGCCGCAAACTTCCAGGAAGTTACTGATGTGGGCATTAGGATCTTCAGTTGCACTCCCCCAAACTGAACTGAACTGCTGAATCATTGAATACATGTTTTGATGTCTCCTGCATTTGCTGGTAAGGGAGGAAGTACAATACATAAATGAGTCTGTCAACCACACGGATGGTTCTTCTCGAATGGGAATTGGTGGTGCAACCTCCAAAGGTTCAGTTCCAGGTTGACTAAAGCTTCTTGGCCTTCTTTCCTTTCCCTTCTCAACTGTATGATGGTTCTTTCAATTTCTGGGTCAAAGCGGTCGAAGTTCAAAGCTTCTGGTTCGTCTCATGAAGTTCTGATGACCTGAAACACAAATAAAAACGAAAACAATAAGTAAAAAGAAAAATTAGACACAAGTAACAATATCTAACCCCTAAACTAATTATAAAAGATAAATAAGTCCCCGGCAACGGCGCCAAAAACTTGACCGGCGTAAACACACATGAATAACGCAAGCGTACGTATCGTTCAAGTAGTATAAAAAGTATCGATCCCACGAGGACTTAAACCTAAGGTTATTAAGTTTATGAGGTCAAATTATTACTAGTATCTAACAGTTTTTTTAATTGATTTGAAATGGCGACGATTCTAAATTTAAAGACAAGTAAATAAAATGGGTCGAAGTAGATTTTAAGAAAATTCAATATTAAAAACTATCTAGGGTTGTGATTTCTTTTAATATCATTTTAAAGATGAAGTGGTATCTTATAGTTAGGTAAAATATTGATTTATTAACCTGGAACACTAAATTAATGTAAACGCCTATTCCGATGGTCAATTACATACCTAGTATAATCCAATTGAACCATATGTCTATGTCAACCAATTACCTAGATTCATTAAGATTAAGTTCCAATTATAGCTACCAGCTACCCCGCCCGACAGGTATATTCCTATCCTGTAAGAAAATCTATTAAAGGTTTATCTATCCTCAAGGAGATCGTGGGCTATTGAGTCTGAAGTCTTAAAAACTTAAAATCCATATGTCTAGGTCATTTTAAGTTTACCTAGTCAATTTAATTAATGGCCAGTTAATTAAAAGTATTAAGATTAAGACTCAATAAATAAATCTTTATACTAACCCAAACTATAATCTAACCCCTTATAAACTGTGATATTGAAATTCATCACAACCCGTGTACTGATTTAGTTTACGACACATAGCTAGGGTTGGTAAAATAAAAGACATAAAATACTGAAAAGTAATTGCGGTAAAGTAAATACTGAAAGGTAAATAACAAAATAAAATAATGCTAAGGTAAAATGAATTACTTTTACTACTACCAATTTAGATATCTCCCATAAAATAATATATAAACTTGTGATATTATTACCAACCAACCAATCTGGCGGTATCCTGATTAAGTCAAATTAAGTCCAACCACCATTAAGGCAGTAATATTGTCCATAACCAGCCATAAAGGCGGAACCAAAATAAACCAGCCATAAAGGCGGAACCAAAATAAAATTACCAACCGACCAATCTGGCGGTATCCTTGATTAGTCAGGTTTAAACCATATTAAATTAAATTACCAACCGACCAATATAGCGGTATCCTTTAAGTCAAATTTTGAATAGTGAATATATTATTTTTAAGGGAGATTAATCTAAATAGCAATAGTAAAAGAATTACCTTTCACCTTAGCTGGGGAAGTAACCTCCTCATGATGAATAGTAAAAACTGTAAAAATAAGAAAGTAAATTACTATTATTACAAAACGTAATTAAAATTAATTACAAAACCAAAAAAAAAATTAAAACGAAACTTAGAGAGAGAGGAACTCCCTATTTACATCATAAAAGAAATGGGAGAGAATATGGTACAACAAATTCTGAAATCTTGAGCTCAATTTATAGGCGCGGGTAAGCTTCCAATGTCGCGACGCCAAGGGCTTTGGCGTCGCTACCCTACCAAACCAAAACAGGAATCGTGGCATGCTCTCGGATGACACGTTGCGAGGGCGGCTAAGGGATAAGGGTACACGTGCGTGGCGGCTAAGAGCTCAATTTTATACTGACGTGGCGATGACTTGGCGCTGATGTGGCAAGGCGGCTGAGATCAATTATCGGCACCGTAGGATTGCGACACGTGTCACGCTGTGATTGGCTGATGCTGACGTGGCATGTTGACTTGGTTGACCATCTGATGTGGACGATGACGTGGAACGACGCGTGGCATAGTTGACTCGTTGACCGATGACATGGATGACACGTGGCCACACGTGGCAATTGAGAGTGTCGGCACCATAGGATGATGACACGTGGCACGGTTGCATTTATTGTATACAACAAGCCTTTAAAAACCCCTAGGTGTCCCTAGTGGACGAGTTGTAGTCCTCGTGAGGGTTTATAACATGATAGACAACCCACAAACATTTTACAAAAGTAAAAAGTTAGTTAAACCTAATGCACACAAAAGCAAAAGACAAGCGAAAAGAGAATAAAGAAGTTAGTAACTAATCAGGTGAAACTTCTACTCCAAGTTACTAGTTGTTTTGTTTCATTCTAAATTACCAAATAAGTAAATTTCTCCCGATTATATTTACCATTCTTCATAAACACAGCCAACATAATATTAAACAACTCATTTTTTCCCACAGCAGTCATAAGTGCAGTTGATAAGAGAGTAATATTTTTGTCCTAAAGTTTTATCAGATTTCACACCTTTTTGTAGCAATGGAATAATTTTTCTAATTTTTCTGATTTTTTCTTTATTTTTTATTTATATACAATACCTTCCGTCTATGTAGCGTGTTTTGGGTCGGTGGCTCCCAAACCAGTTGGTTTTAGGGCACCAGGAGTTAAGACACCCCTACAGACTTAATTACCCAGACTTCAGATATATATTTTTGCAGCATCTTCGATCCATGTAGCGAGCTTTGGGCCAGTGACTCCCAAACCAGTTGGTTTTAGGGCACTAGGTTTTAAAACACCCTTACAGACTTAATAACTCGGATCTCAGACGTTTTTTTTTTTTTTTTTTTTACTCCACTAATTTTTTTGAGATGCTTCCTCCAATTAAACTAGAGCACTGAATATTACAAACTTTTCAATTTTAACTCATGTCCGTATGTTTCCATGTATGTCGATAATACCTGCCAACTGAGCATATGAAGATCCATTTTAGTCCGTTTTATGGAGAATTTACAAATTAAATAATTCAAAAGGAAATAAACAAAAATTAACTTGTTTCGAAATAGGTTTGAGATACGTCTCAGGAGTAGAAATTCCTTACTCGGCTATCTCTTACCAATTTCACATTTTTAGTCAAAACAAAAACACAAAATATTTTTGTAATTTTTGAAAATTTTTCAATTTTTTTTTTTGTATTTTTTCCATAAATTTTGGACTACAAATAAAAACAATATACAAACTAAAAACAAGGTACTAATCAACTAATTCCTCCCCAAACCTAATGAGACATTGTCCTCAATGTCTTAAACAGTAGAAAAGAGAGTTTAGAAGGTCGTACCTGGTTAGCTGAAATTACAGGAAATTAAAGGTTAAGATCCAAATTAATTCGACGCCTCTTACCACGATCGTCCTCGGACCAATTTATCTTTGAAAGGATATGGTCAACTTGTAGTTCATAGGCTATGAGTTGGTCTATTAGATCCGGAGCAGTTCTGGCAGTGAAGAGGTTATTTCATAGGTTTTGACACGAACCCATTTCTCCTGCATCATCAAGAAACATACAAAGAAAATCATAAAATCCATCAACGTTGAGCAGTCCAGTGGTTTCTGGTGTATGTTCAGGTTTGCCCAAGATAACACAATAAAAATTTCCTCCAATGTACCCAAGCCACCTGGCAAAGTAATAAAAGCATCAGCACGGTTAATCATTTCTACCAGTCATTCAGACATACCTGGCACGATCAGTTCCTCTCTGTTTGATGATCCAATAAGATTTGCCTCTGCCAAGGGTTTTGGGATGATTCCCAAAACGTGACTGCCTCCTTCCTGTGCGGCCTTTGAAAAGATTCCCATTAGTCCAAGATTTCCTCCGCCATATATTAAGTGCATATTCCTTGCAGCTAAGACTCGACCCAATTCCTGTGCTGCTTCTATGTATTGTGGTTTAGTACCAACACTACTACCGCAAAACACACAGATGTTTTCAACTCGTCTTCTTGAAGTGGCTTCCATGTTTTACTCTGGATGTCTTCAAAAGTGCAATGATGGGTTGAATTTATAGTACCTGAAAAGGGTGAGTAAAAATAGCACAAATATCTTCCAGAGGACGATTAGTAGCAAATAATATCGTGATAGTCAAAAGGTCTGGATCCTGTCGGAGAAAATAAAAGAAAACAAAAAACAAATTACAATTATTAAGAAAAGACAAAGAGATATAATATGTACAAAAATATACAGTTTGATTGACGTCTATGCGTCAAGGACAAGCTTCCCATCCAATTTTCTTATAAATTGGCAAACAGGGTCTTTTTGAGTCAGATTCCCGAGACTTAACAGTTGTCTTTCTTTTTGAAATTGTGTATGTAATTTGCGAATGGCTATATGAACATATCCACTGGGATGCGTCTCAAGAGTCCAAGATATATCATCTAAAGACTCCTTACTCAAGCCATCCCTAATGAATTTAATTTTGTCTTCGCGATTATCAGATACCATTCCTAAAGAACGATAACGAGTATTGCAATTCCATCGTGCACATTTGTAACAAACATCCATTTGCTTAGCTCTACGTTTCTTTGCATAGGTGCTTCTTCCACAACCAGGCAGATGTGAAATAAAAGAATCAGAAGACTCACCTGCCAATCGGACTCGTGCTTCAATTACCCAACGAATATCATTAGGAACACCATGGATTGTGTCAGTAACCTCATCCGTTCCAAGCGAGTTTTGTATACTTTTATCAGAGACTTTTGAGGGAGAGAAGGAAATTGCTTGTGAAGATTTGCGAGAGCTTCTTACATTTTGAAATGCCTTAATCTGCAAAAACTAAACACACAAAATTAAATCACTCCAAATCAAAATATATACAAGATTTTCATGGGTTGCCTCCCTGCGAGCGCTAAGTTTAAAGTCGTCAAGCTAACGTGACTTCTTGAACGTTAGACTGGATCTGAAAGTGTGACACTTTCTTTTTGTCGCTCAAATGATTCTCCCCAGTAGTTCTTGACACGCTGACTGTTAACCTTGAATGTGTTGTTGGTATTGGGATCCAGTAACTCAACAGCTCCATATGGTAAAACCTGAGTGATCACAAATGGACCTGACCACATAGATTTCAACTTTCCAGGGAAAAGTTTCAACTCAATTGTACAATAACATCTGCTGCCTTGGTTCCAACTGTCTGTGCACTATTTTTCGGTCATGCCATTTTTTGGTCTTTTCCTTGTACAATTTGGCATTCTCATAAGCCTGTAGACGAAACTCCTCCAATTCGTTGAGTTGGTGCAGTCTTTTCTCTCCTGCAGCTTGTGAATCAAAATTCAACTTCTTCAGTGCCCAGTACGCCTTGTGCTCAAGCTCAACTGGTAGATGGCACGCTTTCCCAAACACCAATTGATATGGGGACATACCAATGGGTGTTTTGTAAGCTGTCCGGTAGGCCCATAATGCATCATCTAGTTTTGTTGACCAGTCCCTCCTTGTTGATCCAACGGTCCTTTCTAGGATTCTCTTGATCTCCCTGTTTGAAACCTCAACCTGTCCATTTGCCTGTGGATGGTAAGCAGTGGCAACTTTGTGAGAAACTCCGTATTTGGATAGGAGTGCATCGAAGTATTTGTTGCAGAAATGAGAGCCACCATCACTGATAATTGCCCGAGGTGTTCCAAACCGAGTGAAAATGTTCTTTTTCAGGAATTTGATCACCACTTTTGAATCATTAGATGGCAATGCAATTGCTTCGACCCATTTGGAGACGTAGTCTACAGCAACCAGGATGTACAGGTTTCCAAATGATGGAACAAATGGTCCCATGAAATCAATACCCCATACATCGAATATCTCCACTTCTAGAATGTTTTGCAACGGTCCTTCGTTTCTCCTGGAAATATTTCTCATTCTCTGGCACCTGTCACATTGAAAAGCAAAAAGATAAGCATCTTTAAAAAGAGTGGGCCAGAACAAACCTGATTGTAGGACTTTGGCTGCAGTTTTGTTTCCACTGAAGTGTCCGCCATATGGTGATGAATGACAGTGTTGCAAAACACTGTTGATTTCCTCATGTCGAACACATCGTCTCAGTAGTTGATCAGCACACCGTTTGAACAGGTACGGTTCATCCCAGACATAGTGTTTGACTTCTTTGAAGAACTTCTTCCGTTGCTGAGTTGTCCATTCCAACGGCCATTTTCCTGTCACAATGTAATTGACATAGTCAGCATACCAAGGGACTTCATGTTATTCCATGGCAAAAAGCTGTTCATCTGGAAAAGTTTCTTTGATTGACAATTCTTTGTCAGCTGTTTCTCCATTCTCGAGCCTCGATAGATGATCTGCCACCTCATTCTCTGTTCCTTTCCTGTCTCGAATTTCCACATCGAATTCTTGCAAAAGAAGTATCCAACGAATCAATCTGGGTTTGGCATCTTTCTTTGTTATCATATATTTGATTGCTGAATGATCTTTGTAGACCACCACTTTGGGACCTAGCAGATAGGAACGTAATTTGTCAAAAGCGTACACAACTGTGAGCAACTTCTTTTCGGTGGTTGTGTAGTTGAGTTGAGCTTCATTCAAAGTTCTGCTGGAGTAGTAAATTGTGTGGAAAATATTTGCTTTGCGTTGTCCCAAAACTGCACCTACAGTAAAATCACTAGCATCACACATTACCTCAAATGGAAGGTCTAGTCTGGTGCTACTATGATGGGAGCAGAGACCAGCTTCTGTTTTAAGATTTCAAAGGCTTCCTGGCATTCTTTGGTGAAGTTGAAAGGACACATCCTTCTCCAGAAGATTGCATAGAGGTTTAGCAATCTTGGAAAAGTCTTTGATTAATCTCTGTAAAAACCTGCATGTCCAAGAAAACTTCGAATACCTTTAACTGATGTTGGTGGAGGTAGTTTTTCAATTGTCTCTATCTTAGCTTTGTCTACCTCTATCCCTTTTTGTGAGATCCGGTGTCCAAGAACAATGTCTTCTTGCACCATAAAGTGGCATTTCTCCCAGTTGAGTACCAAGTTTGTATCTTCGCACCTTTGTAACACCTGTTCCAAATTTTGCAAACAATGGTCAAAAAAATCTCCAAATACAGAAAAGTCATCCATGAATACCTCCATACTCTCTGCTCTAGCATGTCTGAGAAAATGGCCATCATGCAACGCTGAAATGTGGCAGGGGCATTACATAATCCAAATGGCATCCTACGGAAAGCAAAAGTACCATAGGGACAAGTAAATGTAGTTTTCTCCTGGTCTTCTGGTGCGATGGCAATCTGATTGTACCCTGAATATCCGTCCAGAAAGCAATAGAACTCATGTCCTGCCAGTTTGTCTAACATATGGTCAATAAATGGTAATGGAAAATGGTCTTTCCTCGTGGCTTTGTTCAGTTTTCGGTAATCCATGCATACTCTCCATCCAGTCACTGTTCTTGTTGGGATTAGCTCATTTTTTTCATTGGTGACCACAGTAATTCCTCCTTTCTTTGGCACACACTGCATATGACTCACCCAACTGCTGTCTGAGATGGGGTAAATGATGCCAACATCTAACCATTTGATGATTTCTTTCTTCACGACTTCCTTTTTGATTGGATTGAGTCTTCGTTGATGCTCCACTGTGGGTTTGTACTCATCATTCATCAAGATTTTGTGCATGCAAAATGATGGACTAATGCCTGAATGTCTGCTATAGTCCAGCCAATGGCTTTCTTGTGCTCTCGTAACACTCTCAACAAATTTTCTTCTTGCTCCAATGTTAGTGAAGAAGAAATAATAACAGGTAATTCAGAAGAGTTTCCGAGAAATGCATACCTGAGATGGCTCGGAAGTAACTTTAGCTCCAACTGTGGTGGTTCTTCAATTGAAGGCTTGATTTGATCTTTCTTGGTAGTTCCAAACTTTCAACTGGTGGTGTTACTTTGAATCGGAATGGTTTGTCAAGGTAGTTGATACATTCCAAGGATTTCAGCATCTAGCTCACTGTCAGTCATGTTGGTGATGCAAGCTTCAAGTGTATCTGTGGGATTTGGCTCAGTATTTTGAACGATACTTTCAAACACATCAACTCTGAAGCATTCTTCTTCCTTCATCACTCGGAATTTCATGGCTTTGAAAACATTAAAGGTCACTTCTTGGTCCTGTACTTTCATGGTCAGTTCTCCTTTTTTGCACATCAATCACAGTTTTACCTGTAGCCAAGAATGATCTCCCAAGAATGATAGGTATTTCTTTGTCTTCTTCCATGTCAAGGATGATGAAATCTGCTGGGAGAATTAGTTTGTCTACTTTCACCAACACATCTTCAACAACACCTCTTGGAATACAAGTGTTCGGTCAGCAAGTTGCAATGAAACTGAGGTAGGCATTGCTTCTTCCAATCTGCAGTTTCCTGTAAATAGAAAAAGGCATCAAGTTAACACTAGCACCTAAATCACATAAAGCCTTACCGATATAATGTTCTCCAATGGTGCATGGAACTGTGAAACTGCCAGGATTTTTCAACTTCGGGGGAAGTTTCCTCTGAATAATGGCGCTGCATTCTTCCGTTAATGCTACTGTTTCGTAGTCTCCCAATCTTCGTTTTCGTGAAAGAATATCTTTCATGAATTTGACATAACTGGGCATTTCTTCCAAGGCTTCTGCAAATGGGATGTTGATGTGAAGCTTTTTGAAAACATCCAGGAATCGAGCAAACTGCTTGTCCAGTTTATTTTTCTGAAGACGCTGAGGAAAAGGTGGAGGTGGAGTGATCTGTTCTTTTTCCTTTGCTTCTTTTTCCTCCATCTGTTGTTCAGCTTCTTTTGGAACTTCTTCTTGGGACATCTTGATTCCAACATCTTTGCTGACGTGGCATGTTGACTCGGTTGACCATCTGATGTGGATGATGACGTGGCACGACGTGTGGCATAGTTGACTCGTTGACCGATGATATGGCTATGACATGGATGACACGTGGCACACGTGGCCATTGAGAGTGTCGGCACCGTAGGATGATGACACGTGGCACGGTGCACGTTAGCATATCGGCTGTGATGGTGACACGTGTCACGGTGCATTTTAGCAAAGTCAAACTTCTCAAATTCTCACCGGTTGACCCGACACACGTTAGCAGATCTGGTGCACGTTAGGCGTCGCGACGCTGATGATTGGGCGTCGCGACGCGGATAATTTACCGAAATGCCCTTTTTTGCCAATTTTTCCTGTTTTGCTCCAAATCACCTCCAGAATGTCCTGAAACTTTATTTATCTACAAAATAACACAAAACACATCAAAATATTCACATAACTCAAGAAACTATACAATATATTAGGTTAAATGAGTGGGAAATAGTGATATATTTACCACTCGTCAGATACCTAAAATATCCCTAAAACTAGTCATTTTATTAATGTTATTAAGGGTAATTAATAACATTACCAACATGACTATGTAGCGAGCTTTGGGTCGGTGGCTCCCAAACCAGTTGGTTTTAGGGCACCATGTGTTAAGACACCCCCACGAATTTAATTACTCAGACTTCAGATATATATATTTTTGCAGCATCTTTGATCCATGTAACGAGCTTTGGGCCAGTGACTCCCAAACCAGTTGGCTTTAGGGCACTAGGTGTTAAAACACCCTTACAGACTTAATAACTCGGATCTTAGATTTATTTAATTTTTTTTTTACTCCATCACTTTTTTGAGATGTTTCCTCCAATTAAACTAGAGCACTGAATATTACAAACTTTTCAATTTTAGCTTATGTCTGTATGTTACTATGCATGTTGATAATACTTGCCAACTGAGCATATGAAGATCCATTTTAGTCAGTGTTAAGGAGAGTTTACAAATTAAATAATTTAAAAGGAAATAAACAAAAATTAACTTGTTTCGAAATAGGTTTGAGATACTTCTCAGGAGTGGAAACTCCTTACTCAGCTATCTCTTACCAATTTCACCTTTTTAGTCAAATAAAAATGCAAAATATTTTTCTAATTTTTGAAAATTTTCCAATTTTTTTTTTATTTTTCAAAGAAAAATTTTGGACTAAAAATAAAAATAACACACAAACTAAAAACAAGGTACTGATCAACTAATTCCCTCCCCCAAACCTAAATGAGACATTGTCCCCAATGTCTTAAACAGTAAAAGAAGGTCGTACCTGGTTAGCTGAAAATCTACAGGAAATTAAAGGTTAAGATCCAGATTAATCCGACGCCTCTTACCACGATCGTTCGGACCAATTTATCTTTGAAAGGATAGGGTCAACTCGTGGTTCATAGGCTATGAGTTGGTCAATTAGATCCGGGGCAGTTCTGGCAGTGAAGATGAGTTCTTTCAAAGGTTTTGACACAAACCCATTCCTCCGAGCATCATCAAGAAACACACAAAGAAAATCATAAAATCCATCAACGTTGAGCAGTCCAATTGGCTTCTGGTGTATGTTCAGGTTCGCCCAAGATAGAACTATATAAATTTCCTCCAATGTGCCCAAGCCACCTGGCAAAGCAATAAAAGCATCAGTACAATTAATCATTTCCCCTAGTCGTTCAGACATACCTGGCATAATCAGTTCCTCTCTTTGATGGTTCAATAAGATTTGCATGTGCCAAGGGTTTTGGGATGATTCCCAAAACGTGACTGCCTTCTTCCTGTACAGCCTTTGAAACGATCCCCATAAGTCTAAGATTTCCTCCGCCATATATTAAGTGCATATTTCTTGCAGCTAAGACTCGACCCAATTCATGTGTTGCTTCTACGTATTGTGGTTTAGTACCAACATTACTATCGCAAAACAAACAGATGTTTTCAACTCGTCTTCTTGAAGTGGCTTCCATGTTTTACTCTGGATGTCTTCAAAAGTGCAATGATGGGTTGAATTTATAATACCTGAAAGGGGTGAGTAAAAATAATAGCACTAGTACCTGCCAAATGACAATTATTAGTTAAACAATCGTGATAGTCAAAAAGTTACGGATCCTGTCGGAGAAAATAAAAGAAAACAACAAAACAATCAATTATTATGAAAAGACAAGAGATATAATATGTACAAGAATTTACAGTTTGATTGACGTCTATGCGTCAGGGACAAGCTTCCCATCCAACTTCTTATAAATTGGCAAACATGGTCTTTTTGAGTCAGATTCTCGAGACTTAACAGTTGTCTTTCTTTTGAAATTGTGTATGTAATTTGCATATCCACTGGGATGCGTCTCAAGAGTCGAAGATATATCATCTAAAGACCTTACTCAAGCCATCCCTAATGAAATTAATTTTGTCTTCGTGATTATCAGACACCATTCCTAAAGAACGACAACGAGTATTACAAAACATGCGAGCACATTTATAACAAACACACATTCTTTTGGCTCTTCTCTTTTTAGCATATGTGCTCTTTCCTAAGCCAGGCAGATGTAAAATAAAAGAGTCAGAAGACTCACCTGCCAATCGGACCCGTGCTTTAATAATCCAACGAATGTCAATAGGAATACCTTTGATCATCAGTAGTCTCATCCGTTCCAAACGAGCTTTGTAAACTTTCATCAGAGAGTTTTGAGGGAAATAAGGAAATTGCTTGCGAAGATTTGCTAGAGCTTCTTCCATCTTGAAATGACTAAACCTGCAAAAATTAAACACACAAAAAATAAAACACACCAGATCATAATATATACAAAAATTGAATGGGGTTCCTCCCTGCTAGCGCTAAGTTTAGAGTCGTCAGCCAGACTTGACTTCTCGAACGTTAAGCTGGATCTGAAAGTGTAACACTTTATTTTTGTCGCTCAAATGATTCTCTCCAGTAGTGATTGACACGCTTGTTTTTAACCTTGAAAGTCTTGTTGGAGTCAGGATCATGTATCTCAACGGCTCTATTTGGTAAAACTTTGGTGATCACAAATGGACCTGACCACCGTGATTTTGGCTTCCATGGGAAGAATTTCACCCTTGATTTGTCTAACAGTACCTTCTGCCCTGGTTCCATTTGTATGCGCACTAACTTCTCATCTTGTCTCTTCTTGGCCTTTTCTTTGTACAATTTGGCATCCTCAAAAGGCTGATTGTGAAATTCCTCCAATTCGTTGAGCTGGTGAAACTTTTTCTCTTATGTTGATTGTAGAGCAAGAATTGGCTCTTTCAGTGTAAAAGATGCTTTATCTTTAGGCTCAACAGGCAATTGACATGTTTTAAGTTTGTTAGTAGAACTTTGCATTGCATTGGAGTTCTGAATGGTACTGTGTATCACATCAAGTCTGAAACATTCATCCTTCTTTTCATCATCTGGGAAATTCATGGCCTTGAAAACATTGAATGTTACTTCTTGGTCCTGTACCCTCATGGTTAATTCTCCTTTTTGTACATCAATAATGGTTCGACCTGTAGCCAAGAATGGTCTCCCGATGATGATTGGCACCTCCGCGTCTTCTTCCATATCAAGGACAATAAAATCTGCTGGGAAAATGAATTTGTCAACCTTGACCAGCACATCTTCAACTACGCCTCTTGGAAATACGAGCGTTCTATCAGCAAGTTGCAGTGAGACTGAAATTGACATTGTTTCTCCAATCTGTAATTACCTGAAAATAGAAAAAGGCATCAAGTTAACACTAGCACCTAAATCACACAGAGTCTTACCGAAGTCATGTTCTCCTATGGTGCAAGGAACAGTGAAATTGACAGGATCTTTCAACTTTGGGGGGAGTTTCCTCTGAATGATAGCGCTGCATTCTTCTGATAATGCTACTGTCTCGTAATCTCTCAATCTCCGCTTTCGTGAAAGAATGTCTTTTATGAATTTGGCATAGTTGGGCATTTGTTCCAACGCTTCTGCAAATGGAATGTTGATATGCAGCTTTTTGAAGATCTCCAGGAACCGAGAAAACTGCTTGTCCAATTTGATCTTCTGAAGACGTTGAGGAAAAGGTGGAGGTGGAATGATCTGTTCTTTTTCCTTTGCTTCTTTTTCCTTCATCTATTGCTTTGTTTCTTTTGGAACTTCCTCAACAGTTGTTTTGGCTCCAACATCTTTGTTGATTTCAGTACCGCTTTTTAACATGATCGCATGACATTGCTCATTCCCCATGTTTCTTGGATTTGGCTTTGTGTTGCTAGGAAGGGTACCTGGCGGTCTGTAACTCTGAGCATTTTCCAGTTGTCCCATTTGATCCTCCAGTGCTTTAATAGAAGCAGATTGACTTTGAATTAATGTTGCTTAGGATTGAAACATAGCATCATATCTTGCTGCTTGAGAATCATGTTTTTCTTCTATCTTTTTCAAGTGGGTCAACACTTTTGTTATTCCTGATTCATTTGCCTGCTCCTGGCTTTTTTTATGTTGCTGGAATTCAGGTGGTGAATAGTTCTGCTGTTGGCCTAAATTGTTGCTCCATGATAAATTAGGATGATTCCTCCACCTGGGTTGTAGGTATTGGAATATGGATCGTTCCCATGTCTGTTGAAATTATTGACATAATTCACCGTCTCTTCAAGATGGTTCGACTCTGGTGCTCCTCCATATGGTGAACTTGTGGATCCAGTGGTAAGAGTCTCCATAAATTTGCATATCTGATCTAGCTTGGCGTTGACTGCTGTATTGGCTCCACTTTCATAAATTCCTTGCAATTTTTTAGATCATGCTCGTTTCTGTTGGCCACAAGGAATTGTTGTTGGCCATTTCTTCAATTAGGTCACAGGCTTGATCTTCTCCTTTTGCCATTAAAGCTCCTCCAGCAGCAGCATCTATTGTGGTTCTCATTATTCCAGAAAGCCCATTATAGAATGTTTGGACTTGAAGCCATTTTGGAATCTCATGGTGAGGACATTTCCGGAGCAAATCTTTGTACCTTTCCCAAGCTTCGCAGAGGGATTCTGAATCTTGTTTGTAAAGGATGTGATGTCATTCCTCAGTTTTCCGGTTCTGGTGGTGAAAGTACTTTGCAAGAAATTTGGTGGCTAAAGTGTTCCAAGTTGTGATAGAACCTGCTGGTAGTGAATGTAGCCAAGCTTTAGCTCTGTCCTTCAACGAGTATGAAAAAACACGCAGTCTCATTGCTTCTTTAGCTTCTCGGTTGTAATTAAAAGTGCCGCAAACTTCCAAGAAGTTGCTGATGTGGGCATTAGGATCTTCAGTTGCATTCCCCCCAAACTGAACTGACTGCTGAATCATCTGAATGCATGTTTTGATGTCACCCGCATTTGCTGGTAAGGGAGGAAGTACAATACAAGAAATGAGTCTGTCAACCACCGGAATGGTTCTGTCTCGAATGGGAATTGGTGGTGCAATATTCAAAGGTTCAGGTTCCATGTTAATGATTGCTTCTTGGCCTTCTCGCCTTTCCCTTCTCAACTGTCTGATGGTTCTTTCAATTTCTGGGTCAAGCGGTCGGAGTTCAAAGCTTCTGGTTCGTCTCATGAAGTTTCCTGAAACACAAGAAAACAATAACAATAAGTAAAAAGAAATTAGATACAAGTAAAGGTATCTAACCCCTAAACTAATAGTAAAAGATAAATAAGTCTCCGGCAACGGCGCCAAAAACTTGAACGGCGTAAACACACACGTATAACGCAAGCGCACGTATCGTTCAAGTAGTATAAAAAGTATTGATCCCATGAGGACTTAAAACCTAAGCTATTAATTTTATGAGGTCAAATGATTACTAGTATCTAACAAGTTGTTTGATTGATTTGTAATGGCGATGATTCTAAATTTAAAGACAAGTAAATAAAATTATTCGAAAGTGAGTTTTAAGAAAATTCAATATTAAAAACTATCTAGGGTTGTGAATCTTTCAATATTATTTAAAGATGAAGTGGTTATCCTATAGCTTGGTAATTATTGATTTATTAACCTGGAACACTAAATTATGTGAAAGCCTCTGTCGATGGTCAGACACAAATAACCAGTTTAACCCAATTGAACCATATGTCTATGTCAACCAAATTATCTGGATTCATTAAGTTTAAGTTCCAATTATGGCTACCCCCTCCCGACAGGTATATGTCTATCCTGTAAGGAAATCTATTAAAGGGTTATCTATCCTCAAGGAAGATCGTGGGCTATTGAGTCTAAGGTCTCAAACTTAAAATCCCTATGTCTAGTTCATTTAAGTTTACCTAATCAATTTTATTAATGGCCAGTTAATAAAAGAATAAGATTAATACTCAATAAATAAATATTTATATTACCCAAACTATAATCTAACCCTTATAAACCGTGATATTGAAATTCATCACAACCCTAGATAACTAACTTAGTTATGACACATGACTAGGGCTAGTAAAAACTTAAAAGTAAAAGCCATAAAGTAAAAATGTGAAATAGTAAATGCGGTAAAGTAAATATTGAAAAGTAAATAACAATAAAATAAAATGATAAGGTAAAAGGAATTACTTTTACTATTTACTATTTTAGATATCTCCCATAAAATAATATATAAACTTGTGATAATATTACCAACCAGCCATATAGGCGGTAACCTGATTAATTCAATTAAGTCCGACCATCCATAAAGTCACTATGATTTGTCCATGAACCTGCCATATATGCGGTAAGAAAATTTAATTATCAACCAGCCATATAGGCGGTATCCTTGATTAGTCATGTTTAAACAAATTTAAATTTAATAACCAACCGACCAATATGGCGGTATCCTTATTAAGTCAAATTTTAAATAGTAAATATATTATATTTAAGGGAGATTAATCTAAATAGTAACAGTAAAAGAATTACATTTCACCTAGCAAGGAGAAGTTACCTCATCATGGTTGAATAGTAAAATTGAAACAGTAAAACAAGATAAATTACTATTACTATTACAAAAAGTAATTACTATTACAGAATGTAATTAAAATTAATTACAAAACTTAAATTAAAAGAAATTATAGAGAGAAACTACTTATTTACATCAAAGAAATGAGAGAGAATGGTGCCACTAAAACTGAAATCTCGAGCTCAATTTATAGACAATTTTTTACGTCCAGCGTCGCGACGCCAAGGGCTTCCACGTCGCGACGCTGGCTCTGTTGACTTTGGTCCACGCGTGTTATGTCGACAGAATCTGGTGATGACACATGTCATGCGGTAAAGGTGGTGCAATGAGAAGACAACACGTGGCAGACGGTGATTGGCTGAGCTTTCGGTCTAATGAACATCTGACACGTGGCACGCGTTTAGGATTGGTCCAATGAGAGATTAACATGTGGTAGCATGTGATTCGCCGGTGATTTGGTCCAATGAAAACTCGACACATGGCATGCGCTTGCTTTGGTCCAATGAGATTTTGACACGTGGCACACGGCGCATTTTAGAAGATCTTCTGTGATGATGACACGTGTCACGGCGCACGTTAGCAAAGTCAAACTTTTCTCAGATTCTGACCCGTTGACCCGGCACACATTAGCATGGCCTGCGCACTTTAGGCGTCGCGACGCGCAGAGTCTTGGCGTCGCGACGCGGCCAAATTACCAAAATGCCCATTTTCACTGTTTTGCTCCAAATCACCTCCAGAATGTCCTGAAATTTTATTTATCTACAAATAACACAAAAACATCAAAATATTCACAAAGCTCAAGAAACTATACAAAATATTAGGTTAAATGAGTGGGAAATAGTGATAGATTTATCACTCATCACCTAACGGCTTTGGGGTAGAACGGTTCCAACCGAAATCGTTCGATTCCGATTGGAACCGTGGAACCGAACGGTTCCAACGGTTCTGGTTCGAACCGTTGGAACCGTCTGGTTTAGTTTAGTTCGGCTATGGGTAAACCCTAATCGAACTGAACAAATCTGATTTCAGTTTCTAAACCAGAACCTATTGGAACGGAACAGTTTGGTTCCAACCGATTCGATTCCGGTTCAGCTTCGGCTCCGAACAGAAACTGTGACCGAGTCTATATGAGCCTAGCTCATATGTACGCACTTCGGCCACCTCCCAAATTACTAAGAACACGAACGATTTTTTCAACTATACAATTCGAGGTCTCGCATATGTTTAACAATCCTTCCATCGTAGGCTATCTGATTTTTGTGTAGGAAACATAGAATACACCATCATGTTTCTAAGGTGCACATCTTATATTATTGACATTGTAGAAAGTGATTTCTCACGCGGCGAAAGCGTCTTAGGCACCGGGATCGACTTCTAAATTTTTCTTGTTCTTTTCCTTTCTTGACCGAATCTCACCGACCCTTTTAGCTACTGTTTTGTATTTTTTTTTCATGATTTTAATACCATAAAGAGGGGCCCCGAATAGCCCTAACACAGCAGCAAATTTATGTCCCCGAAATAGTACACCTCACACACCGAAACTGCACTATTTTCATAAATTTTTGGGTAACATATCATATCTGAATTTTACTCTAAAATCAGCCCCAAAACCCTCTCATTTAAGCCCCTAATGTCGTAAACAAATTGCACCAAAAACCCAACATAAAACACTCATCAACTAAAAGAAGCAAGTGCCGGTAATGAGCAGATTTTTATGCTCATTGCAGTGAGGTATGAGAAGAGTGGGAATGCAATTTTGCTTTAAGTTCCAAAAAACCTTTTGTGCTATGGTTCTCTACCAACAAAAGGAAGAGTAACTTATCCTCAAAAATTAATCCCTAAACACTTTTGAGATTGAAGTTCTCACACAAAATTTGTCTTTTTCTTATTCTCTGCAACTCTTGAGAGAAAATTAAGAGACAATGTGGCTAGGGTTTTTTCTTTTCTTTTCAGAAATGGGAGAGATCATAAAAATAAAACTATTTTTCTTTTTATACTTAGGGTGTTAAGTTATTAAAAATAACACAAACCCTTAGTATTTCCCTTGTGAATTTCGGCCATAACACCTTGTAAAAATGGAATATTTTATTTTTAAATGTGTTCATAAAGACATATCAATTTCCCAAAAATAAAACTTGTAACTTCCATCTTAATAAAGATATGAATTTAAAATCAAATTTTAAATCCATTTGTTTCCAAAATTTAAATTATATACAATATATAATTTAGTAATTAGAATATTTAAAATATAAATGTTAAGTGATTATCTTACAATCATTAACATAAAATAAATACCATATATCACAATTAATATAAGTTTCATGTGTGACAAATATATTATTAATCATATCAATAATATATATGAGTTTCTAATTGGACTATCCAATTATATTTAATTTACTACAGTATAACGAGCTATCACAGGGACCAAATGTACCTACAATTCCGAGCTCTAATAATCCCATAATATTAATTAAACTATTTAATCAAATATTCTGAATCATTAACTTTATGTTATTCCACTAAAACATAAAATTGCACTCTCGTTGCCGTAGATATATTATATAAGCCGAACTACGTCAGTGTCCATCAATATAGTCATTACATATGGATTGACCCTTCACGAGTATCTCATAATTAGAACCGGGTAGAAATATCTGTTATACCCATCTAATTATTTTTACCTTAAGTATCATTGATTCTTTGATGAACGATCTATCATAACTATTATGGATATTTATCTTTCTATTCGTAACAGAAATATTTGAGCATTCTATTTATTCAAGTATCGAATCAACCCTTAAGGAAGATACTCATCTACTTCTCGCAAGAAGGAGTGAACTCCATATCTATGTAAAACATCCCCGGCTAAACAAAAAATCATGTCCTCAAAGTACGTGATATTGGTCGGGATATCTACACCAACCTCACCTTTGTAAATCAAATGACATGGCCTGTCATGCAAGAATTCGTATTACACTCAGAATTCTAATCAATCCATATATGACCATCTAGTATATTGAAATGAATTTATTTATTTAAAGGATATTATAAGAAATTCATTTCTATCTGGGTCTATTCTTATATAATCATATCATATAAGGTGCCCTCATTCTCATGTCACCACATGGACGATCCCGGATCAAGGTCACAATACATTTATACAATGGACCGCAACTATAGATAAATCACAAACAAAATACCCGTTTTTTTTGCTCTCTATGGACTATTCTAAATTACTAACTTCATACTTAAATGATCTTGTGTATAAAACGCAGACACTAAGCCTAAAGGCACAAAAGTAATCAAGGGTAAACTATACAACTTATAATATGCGATTTAAATCAAAATGAATAATGCATCTTTTATTTCAAACACAAATTCTGTTTAAAAATTACATGAAGCTCTAGGACATATATCCCAACAATCTCTCACTTGCACTAGAGCAAATGGTATATGTCACGTAATCCTAGAGCCTCTATGTGACCTTCTAATACTTTAGCCAAGAAGGTCTTTGTAAATGGATAAGCTAGGTTCTCTGCAGATGAAATCTTTATGATAGATACATCTCCTCTCTGCAATATCTCATTGATGAGATGATATTTTCTCTCTCTATGATTTCCTCTCTTGTAGCTTATTGGTTCTTTAGAGTTCGCCACGACACCACTATTATCGCAATAAAGTATGAGTGATTTATCCATATATAAAATAACTTCCAGATATCCCAAGAATTTTTGGAGCCAGACTTTTATCTTAGCTTCTACGCAAGCTGCTACATACTCAGCCTCCATTGTGGAGTCAGCAATACAAGATTGTTTTATGCTCCTCCACACAATAGCTCCACCACCTAATGTAAACACCAATCTGGATGTTGATTTCCTAGAATCGATATCCGTCTGAAAATCAGAGTTTGTATATCCTCTGAGGATCATATCCTTACCAGAATACACAATCATATAATTTCTTGTTCTCTTAAGATACTTGAGAATGTGTTTCACAGCCACCCAATGATTTAGTCCTGGGTTAGACTGAAACCTACTGACTACTCCCACTATAAAACAGATGTCTGGTCTCGTGCATAACATAACATACATGAGACTACCAACTAAGGCATATGAAATATGTCTCATTTCCTCAACTATTTGAGGTGTCTTAGGAGACTGTTCCTTAGACAAATGAATTCCATGTCGGAAAGGCAAATTACCTTTCTTAGAATTCTGCATCCTAAATCGCACAAGGATCTTGTCGGTATATGATGCATGAGACATAGCTAAGAGTAGTCTCTTGTGATCTTGAAGAATCTAGATCCCAAATACATAAATGTCATTTCCTAAGTCTTTCATTTGGAATTGATTAGCTAGCGAGGATTTTTAATGACACAATCGCGTAATTGATTTTGATGATGCAACGAGAGCGAAGTCTTCGACGCGAAAATACAAGAAAATACAAAAAGATGTCGAAGCATACGTGGTGAAGAGAGAGAATGTGAAGACTAGCGGAAAATCGAAGATAATCTTGTGAAGTCTTAGCTTAGGGCTCTAATTGTAATGTGAATTGTATATTCAAGTGCCTAAGCTCATAGGAATCATGCACATTCACTTAGATGCATTAGGTTCATGTACAAAATACATTAAAACCTTCATATATGCATTTTTGGTACAGAGACCGGCATACCGGTCCCGTACCGGTGTCCATACCGGTGAGATGCTCTATTTTACACATTCACTGGAATCGGTACGGACCTTACCGGTCATCATACCGGTGAACCCATGGAATGCATGGCTACTGGAACCGGCACACACCAAACTGGTATTCATACCGTTAATATACCGGTGAGCCCAATAGCTAGTTCCCTTAGTGGAACCGGCATGACCTAAACCGGTCATCATACCGGTGACCATACCGGTCAAGCTCTTTATTGTGCACACTCTCTGGAACCGACACGGACCATACCGGTTACCATACCGGTCTAACGGTCGGATTCTCCCAACGGCTATATTGACGTTGGAGACCGGCATACCGGTCTCAGCAGTGTCAGTTGGGGATGTTTTTCATTTTCTATATAAATGAACCCCAATTCTTTTTGCCAAGGTTAGAGAGATAAAATACAATCTTCATACATATTCTCTAAGGCAAAAACAAGAGAGTTATCACACATTCATAATCAAACACTCTTAAGCTCACATACTACACCTTCTATACATTTAGTAGTGAGCTTAACATTTGGATATCCAACTCACACAATCTTCTTTATAAATGTGAGTATCCAAGTGTGTTTTAAATCTTCTGTATAAATAACACTTGTGATTTGTGAAATCCAATCGTTTGGGTAAATTGTAAAGGTTATGAGTGCGCCTACGTAGAAAACTCAGTGTAAAGGTTTGGATTGAACCTAGTCGCTAAAACTCTTGGTTGCGGGTTGTTAGTGTCCTACACATGCCCAAGGTCTCTAAACAATGATTTGTGTGTGAATAATTCAAGAAGAGTTGCGGAAATACTCACATTGAATGGATGATAAAATTCAAAAACTTTCTTTGTTGTTGAAGCTCCAAGCTTTGTATTTGAGTTCCAAACTCTTGGGTGAGTTTCCCTATCACCTTTATTTGACTCCTTAAGTGCTAGCTTGGATGAATTTTTGCAACAAAAATTCAAGAACAAGAGGGAGTAGGTTCGGCCAATATGAAGAAAAGATAGAGATGATGAATAGTGTTTTAATTTCCAAGACTTGTTAATAAAGTTATGTGTAAAGTGAGTTGACATAAAAAATATGCCTTTTAAATGCTTGCCAACCACTTCCATCACGTGTCTAACATTTGATGTAAGTAAAGTGGGTCCCACCACTTTAAATTCAAAATTTGGTTGGCTTACACAACACACTTTGGGTCCGGTTCGTTTAATCCGACTAAACGAATTTTCCGTCGTGACGTAATTAAATCCAATTTAATTAAATAATAATGCCTAGCAAAATTATTACGAAAGTCGCTTACGAATTAATTCCAAATTAATTTGTTCGCTTGAATTAAAATCCAATTTTAATTCCGTATTGAAATCTAATTTCAATTAATATATCCGATATATTATTTTAGCCTAAATAAATAAATTAAATAGAAAAATCCAATTTAACTATTAAATGTATTTTACCGATTAATTCCAAATTAATCGCGTTCTCTCTTTTAGACGAATTTAATCCCAGATAAATTCTTGCCGTAATTAATCCTAGATTAATTTGTTCTCTCATAGTTAATCCAAGATTAATTATGTTCCAGTCAAATGTCATCGGTGAATCTTTGGGAAGCGACCCAAGAGATTCCTGGATATGTTGGCAGTAAATACGGTTGTCGGATTATCCGACACGTGCGTACTCCGTAACACGTTCTCACCGATTTACAAGACATGGTTGGCTTCTAGCAAAGCATCGTGCCTACCCAATTCTCCAGAAATATATTCAACATGGACTATATATAATCTGTATCAGGCATAATATATAATGTATTACGTAATACAATTCAGTATCGGATGTCACATGCTAGGTCTAGGGCTGGAATTGTGTCTGCCCCGTACGAAGCATATATCGGATCACTAGCAACTAGTCTCTGTAATCGGATAATCATGACCTAGTCATACTATCCCGATAGCTGCAACATTTAAGAGTACTAGTTTTGTATCCATGCGTGATCATCATCTCCATATGACTGAAGTGATACTTCCATCTTGACATCACACCCAATACACTACGATTCTCAGTATACCCAGAAGAGGCGTACACAGAACCTGTTAAAGCTCTGGACGACCAAAACCAAAGTATATTGATTGTCGCAAGTATTAGCGATGCAAGTCCCAGGTTAAGACAACATACACCTACCCTGATTCGGATTCTCATAGACACATATTCATACTACCAATGGGACTCGGAGGGGTCTATCTAGAGTGAAGCTGTTCCCGATCCAACGGCTAACAGAACCTCATATCACACTTGCATAAGTATCCAATACTTAAATATATGAGAACTATGTCGTTAAGCTTCCATAACGCGTACAAGTGTAATACTAACATATTCCGCATTATCGATGTCCAGTCGCGATGATACTACGACTATGGATATTTAATGATTAAACCTTTCGTGGATTAATATTGTCTCATATCTTATTAATCTAGTACTAATCATATGGACTTTTATCATTTATTTATCCAAGTAATCCAATTACAAAATGATAAAAGAGTAATTTCTTTTATCATTTATAATACTACGACTATGGATATTTAATGATTAAACACCATGTCTTTTATAAATAGTGATGTTATTGGTCATAATTGTCCAACAATCTCCTACTTTGTCTATAGCCAATCACTCAAGTGTCCAACACCTGAACTATGTACGGGTCGCTCATGCATATGCTGAGATATCGCTTTCGCCAGCGGATATGCAAGGTTATCATCTGATGCGATATTTTGATCTTGACATCGCCACGATGTATGATCTCACGAATCAGATGAAACTGTCGAAGTAAATACTTGGATCATTAATGAGACTGTGGTTCCTTAGCATGTCCTGTAGCCCAGCTCAGCTGCTAACAGAACTACTTCTAATCCAATTAGGAATTTAATAGATCCAAAATGCTTCTTTTGATTCCTCAGCCGCAACAATGTATTCCATTTTTGTTGTTGAATCGGCAACAGTATCTTGGTTGGAAGATTTCCAGCTCACTTTTCCGTTGTTCAAACAAAATATGTACCCTTGTTGTGACTTATAGTCGTTTTTATCAGTTTGGAAACTTGCAACGGTGAACCCAGTCACCTCAAGTTCTCATTCTCCATAGACTAAGAATGCATCATTAGTTCGTCTAAGATACTTAAGGATGTTCTTAACATCAATCCAGTGACCATCACCTGGATCGGCCTGATTGCGACTGCAGATGCTCAAAGCATATGAGACACCAAGTCGCGTACATATCATGGAATGTATGATCGATCCGACTGCTTAAGCGAACAGGATCCGATTCATTGAATCTCTCTCATCTTGAGTTTTAGAACACATATCCTTAGATAGAGAGACGCCATGTGACACTGGAAGCAACCCCCTCTGGGCTGATCCATGTTGAATCTCTTCAACACTTTGTCAATATACGATTCTCGGAGAGTGCCAAAAACTTTTAGATCTATCCCAGTAGATCCTTATTCCTAGAATAAAGGTTGCCTCTCCCAAGTTTCTCATTGAGAATTTTAATGAAAGCCAAGCTTTCACCGATTTTAGTATGGAATGCCATTGCTAAGAAGCAATACCTCATTAACGTATAGGACAATAAATGTCAGTGCGCTCCCACTAACCTTCTTATATACATAAGAATCATCATCGTTTTGAATGAAACCATATATCATTATGATCTTATCAAAACATTGGTTCCAAGAACGCAATGTTTGCTTCAATCCATAAATGGATCGATTTAACTTGCAAACCTTATTTGCATGTTTTGGCATGACAAAACCATTAAGCTGTTGTATATAAACATCCTCTAAAAGATTTTCGTTAAGGAAAGTGGTTTTGACGTCCATCTGCTATATTTCATAATCGAAATATGCAGCAATAGCAAGCATTATCTGAATGGATTTAATCATGGCAACGGGTAAAAGGTTTCGTCGTAATCAACACCATATTGATGATGATAACCTTTCGCTACAAGCCTAGCTTTGAACGTTTGTTTGTTGCCATCCATGTCTGCCTTCATTTGAAGACCTATTTGCTACCAATAGGTACAATTCCTTCTGGTACATCAACCAGTGTCCAAACTTGGTTTTATACATGAAATCCATTTTGGACTTCATGGCCTCTTGCTATAAAGAGGAGTTGATACCTTGTATCGCTTCCTCATACGTAGCCGGTTCATTATCCTCAATAAGATTAATATCTACATGAGGTAAGATCAGAAACCCATACCTCTTAGATGGTTTTCTGACTCTCTCCGACCTACGCGGTTCTTGTGTATTAGAAGATTGTGGAACAGTCTCATCCTTGATAAAATGTTCGTGTTCCGTGAGGGGATCGGTGCCAGGAATAGTATCACTCTGATTTTCATCGAGTTCTACTTTCCTCCCACTTACCACTGCATTTAGGAATTCCTCTAAGGAAAACCGCATGGAGTGCAACAAATATTTTGTTCTCTTATGGGTTGTGGAAATAATATCATTTGGTTTCCCTAGGATAACCTACAAATAGGCACTTATCTGATTTGGGTTCTAGTTTGGCACCATCCAAACGTTTAACGTATGTCCAGTATCCCCAAATCTTCAGGAATTAGAAACCCGGTTTCTTTCCTGTCCATATTTCATATGGAGTCTGTCCAACAGAATTTGACAGAACCTTATTAAAAATAAGTATTACACTATTCAAAGCGTATCCTATGGAGGAAATTGGTAGCTCAGTGCGACTAATCATTGACCTTACCATGTCTAACAAAGTTCGGTTTTTTCCGTTCGGACACACCACTCAATTGAGGTGTTCTGGGAGGAGTCCACTGTGAAAGAATACCATATTCTTTTAAGTAATCAAGAAACTCATTGCTTAAGTATTCTCCATCATGGTCCGACCGTAATGTTTTAATACTTTTTTCAGTCTGTTTTTCAACTTCGTGTCGAAACTCTTTGAATTTATCCAAAGTTTTCGACTTGTGTTTCATAAGATACACATAACCATAACGCGATGCAACATCCGTAAAGGTTACGAAGTATTGTTATCTACCTCTAGCCTGGCTAGACATGGCCCCACATACGTCACCATGAACGAGGGCTAACAGCTCGGTGGCAAGTACACCCTTATCGCTAAAAGGAATTTTAGGCACTTTGCCTAATAAATAAGATTCACAGACGTCATATGAACTAGGATCAAATCCGTCCAAGTATCCACTCTTCGAAAGTGTGGATATACGAGTCTTGTAAATGTGTCCCAAACAACAATGCCACATATAAGTCTCATCTGTGTTACTTAGTTTGAGCCTTTTGTTTGTCATGTTATATGTTTGAAATTCATTAATATTCACAATATAAAGACTATTATTAACATATGTTGTACATAAAAAAATGTTATCTTTATATACAAAACACCCAGTGTTCCAGAATACAAAGGTATACCCGCAACGGGTTAAATAAAATACAGAGATGATGTTCCTAGTCAAACTAGGTATGAAATAACAGTCACCTAATGTAATTACATGCCCCAAGGGCAGATACAAAACATAGGTCCCAACGGCCAAAATAGCGACTCTCGTCCCGTTTCCGACTCGCAGGTCGATCTCGTCTGAAGCCAGTATCCTGCTAATCAGCAGATCCTACACATCAGTACATATGTGAGTACCACATCTAGAATTAAAATCCAATTTTTAAAACCAGTAGTGGACATGTTTGTAACAAACATACCTGAAGCCGGAGCCTTACCCGTCTTCACTTCCTTCAAATCCGCCTTGTACTCACGGCAGTCACACTTCCAGTTACCCCGTTTGCTACAATGTAGGTAGACGTCTTGGGATATGTCATTAGTCTTCCCAGAAGACTGTGATGATTTAGCCTTGCCATTTTTTCTTCGTTTTCTTCACACCTCCTGAAGCCTTGTGCCAAGCCTTGGCCTTATGGGATGTCAAAGTAAGGTGCGCCTCGCGCTTCTTACCCTTTAGAAGCTCTGGTTCTGCCTCCTTGAGCATAGCCATCAACTCTCCAAGAGTCTTCTCTTGGTTCATCATGTTGTAGTTCATGATGAACCCACCCCAGCAGTCGGGCAGAGACTGTAAGATCAAATCTATGGAAGTCTCGGCCTCGAAGGTTATGCCCACCTGACCTATCTATTCGATGTTAGCAATCATCTGCGACACCTAGTGCTCGACAAATGTACCCTCTGACATACACGAGCGAAAGAGCTTCTTTTGCAATTCATACTTTTGAGATCTAAGGTTAGATCTATGAAGATCCTTTAATTTCAACATCATACTATAAGGATCCAATCTTTTGTTCTGACGACGAAATTGAGGATTCATTGCGGAAAACATAACGGATTGAGCAGTAAAGTTATCATCACGATGAGTCTTCCAAAGCTCATGCTCTACTATTTGCTCAACTCCGGGCTCAGACCCGAGGGATTTCTCTATGACATAGAGTAACTTCTCGGCTCCCAGGACTATCCTGAGATTCATCTCCCAATCTGGAAAATTGGAGCCGTTAAAGACATTCTCACCCATGATGATGTCCTTAACGCTAATCTTTACAGCCATCTCGATTGCAATAGTCCAACTATCCAATCAACGATTTCGGGTACACTCAAAATGTAATGGTTACTATAGTCCAACTATATAACCAACTACAAGTGGATTAGTTTGAATACAGTCCAACTTTTCCAAGAAAGCAATAAAAGATATTAGTCAAACTAATATATATTTATAACGACGATAAATAAAATAAAAGAGTGTGTGTAACCAAATATTAAACAAAATTGCAAATTTAATACTAGCCTCCCACTATTTTTCGGCGAGCATCTAACCCTCTGTGGAGTACTCGAGAAAACCAGTTTCCTTGTGGGCTAGGATCCTGTTAAATAACTCACAATCTTGACTTTGGCCAACAAGCTGTATGAAACTTAACTAGGTAGATCTCTAAGATCAATTGGATCTCATTCAATTCCTAGATCCAGTAGGTGGACCTCCAAGTCCAAAACATATATCCAATATATTTCCTAACCATTTCTTCTGAATCAACTAAGCCTTGGATTTGGCTCAACAAGCTTAATGATTCCAGTTAAGCACGACCCATTGATAGTGGGAAAGCTTCGTAATCTACGTCGATGTACAGAAGTGACCTTGACTTTGGCCAACAAATCACAACTGTCCAAGACATGCGATATGTAACAAAGCTTTCATGGTTCAAACACATCCGCGATGGATAATGATCTTGAATTTCGCCAACAAACCAATGCCAATCTTGGATCTTGAGAGAGAACCACTCAATGGAAGGAAATCACTTAATATTAAAGTGAGGGTTTTTCGCATAAATTGGAAACCAATTTATTATCTTTGATTAGTTCTCATCATACACCCTTAAACATGCATTCTAAAAGCATAATAAGGCGCGAATAAAATTAATAATGATATGCAGATGGATATATAATACAATTTGTTCCTAAAACAAATCACTCTCTTTCCTCTCTCCTGCTAGCACTTTACATTCCTCTACCCAATTACATAACACTAAAAGAAACCTCATTTGCATTGAGGGGAATTGGTGAGAAGAGAAATACAAAGAGAATAGAATGTGAAAGGCTGGACACGCAGGTCCAATTTAATAAATAAGGACCATACTTACAATAATTTCTAAAATTACCCCCACCCATCTAATATCCATCCGATATATATTATTCATATAAATACATCCAAGTATTCACACAAAACATGCTATCAATCAATCTAATCCAATTAATTAATCTTTGATTAATGACCATCCAATGTTCAAACAATGATTTGATTTGCGCGAGTCCAACTCGTTTAAGAATAAATACTCAAAGTATGTATTCTTGAATTATATCGAACTACAATCTTAAATCCAATTGAAATTGTATCCAATACTAATTCATTTTTAATTCCAAATTAAATAATTACACTTATAATAGTGCCTTTTAGATTTGGATTCCAAATCCAATCTAAATTGGTCTCAAAGGCCAATTAGCATCCAATACTATTCAATTAAAGTCCAATAGGCTTTCAATTAATTCTTTAGGCATGGGCTTTGTCCATTATGGATCCAACCCAAGATGCCAAGGCCCAAGTTAGGAATCACCCTATGCCAAAAAATAATTTAGGCCCAATTAAATTTTTAAAGGCCCAAAAGTCATATTTGGACTTTATGGAAATGGTTTTAGGCCCAATTGGATCCAACCCAACTGTCCAAAACCAAACTTGGCCCAACCAAGCCCATTAGCCCAAATATAACAAATTAAATTAATAAATTATTCCAAATTACATATTAAAGTTTAGAACCCTAAAATTCAAATCAAGTTTAGATTGGCTCTGATACCATTGTTAGTGTCCTACACATGCCCAAGGTCTCTAAACAATGATTTGTGTGTGAATAATTCAAGAAGAGTTGCGGAAATACTCAGATTGAATGGATGAGAAAATTCAAAAACTTTCTTTGTTGTTGAAGCTCTAAGCTTTGTATTTGAGTTCCAAACTTTTGGGTGAGTTTCCCTATCACCTTTATTTGACTCCTTAAGTGCTAGCTTGGATGAATTTTTGCAACAAAAATTCAAATACAAGAGGGAGTAGGTTCGGCCAACATGAAGAAAATAGAGAGATGATGAATAGTGTTTTAAGTTTCCAAAACTTGTTACTAAAGTTGTGTGTAAAGTGAGTTGACATAAAAAATATGCCTTTTAAATGCTTGCCAACCACTTCCATCACATGTCTAACATTTGATGTAAGTAAAGTGGGTCCCACCACTTTAAATTCAAAATTTGGTTGGCTTACACAACACACTTTGGGCCCGGTTCGTTTAATTCGACTAAACAAATTTTCCTTCGCTACGTAATTAAATCCAATTTAATTAAATAATAATGCCTAGCAAAATTATACGAAAGTCGCTTACGAATTAATTCCAAATTAATTCGTTCGCTTGAAATATAATTCAATTTTAATTCCGTATTGAAATCCAATTTCAATTAATATATCTGATATATTATTTTAGCCTAAATAAATAAATTAAATAGAAAAATCCAATTTAACTATTAAATTTATTTTACCGATTAATTCCAAATTAATCGCGTTCTCTCTTTTAGATGAATTTAATCCCAGATAAATTATTGTCGTAATTAATCCTAGATTAATTTTCTCTCTCATAATTAATCCTAGATTAATTATGTTCGAGTCAAATGTCATCGGTGAATCTTTGGGAAGCGACCCAAGAGATTCCTGGATGTGTTAGCAGTAAATACGGTTGTCGGATTATCTGACACGTTCGTACCCCGGGGTACCATGTTCTCACTGATTTACAAGATATGGTTGGCTTCTAGAAAAGCACCGTGCCTACCCAATTCTCCATAAATATATTCAACATAGTGTTGGAATGTATGCCCTAGAGGTACATGTGATGTAAACGGTTTTATATGTTTTGAAATAAAACGATGCATTATTCATTTATCAAATTTTTTGTTTAATTTTCGAATATTATATATCATCTTAAATACCCTAGATTACTTATGTGCCTTCAGACTTAGTGTATGAGTGTCATACACAAGAGGATTTAAGTCTGAAGTTAGTAATCTTAAATAGTCCATAAAGAGCAAACAAAACGGGTACTTTGTTTGTGCTTTATCTATAGTTGCGGTCCATTCTATATTTGTGTGGCAATCCTGATCTGGATCGTCCATGTAGAGACATGAGAATGAAGGCACCTTGTATGATGCGATATATAGGACTGGACCCAGATGGAAATGACATTCTTATAATATCCGTTAAACTAAGAAAGTCATTTCGATCTACTATATGGTCATATATAGATTGATCTTAATCCTGAGTGTACTACGAACTCCTGCATGACAGGCTATGCCCTTTGATTTATAAAGGTGAGGTTGTTGTAGCAGTCCCGACCAATAGCTACGTACTTTAGGGGCATGGTCTGTTGTGTAGCTGGGAACGTTTGGAGTTCACTCCTTCTTACGAGAAGTAGAGGAGTATATTTCATAAGGGTTGATTCGGTGCTTGAACGATTTGAGCGCTCAAGTCTTTCTATTACGAATAGAAAGATTAAAATTCATAATAGTTATGAATAAATCGTTCATTAGAGAATCAATAGTACTTAAGGTAAAAATAATTAGAGGGGTGTAACGGACATTATGACCCGACTCTAATTACGAGATACTCGTGAAGGGTCAATTCGTATGTAATGACTAAATCGATGGACACCGACTTGGTTCGGCTTAATATATCATCTGCGGCAACGAGAGTGCAACTTCAGGTTTTTAGTGGAATAACCCGAAGTTAATAATTCAGAATATTTAATTAAGAGCTTAATTAATATTTCGAGATTATTGGAGCTCGAAACCGTAGGTCTATTTGGTCCCCGTGCTAGCTCAATATACTATAGCGGATTAATATAATTGGATAGTCCAATTATATACTTACAAAAGAATAAATATTATTAATATGATTAATAATATTAATTATGTGACACTTGGAACTATATGTTAAAAGTTAATGTATGATTTGTGTAATAAATGATTATATGATAATTATTTACTATTAATAATTAAATTATATATGATATAATTTAATGAAGGCTAAAGTTGGAATTTCATATTTATGGGTTTTGGAAACCCTTGGTATTACTTTGGTGGTTAATTCATTTAAATGGATATTTACTATTCATATTTGTAACATATATTTGCTTAAAGGTAAGTAAATGAGTTGTTACAAAATTAAATGAAAAATTAACTACTATATCTTGTAATGGCCGAAAATACAATGCTTGAATAGGAAGAGAATTAGTTTATTTTGGAAACAAAATATTCCTTAGCATTATTATTGGAAGTTATGACTTTCAATATGGTTAATTGCTTATTCAATTTTATAACATCTTTTTAATAATGGTAATTAAAATTTGATGTTACAAAATTTGAACTAATTCCTAGCCTTGGCCGATTTTCACCATATGGGGAGGGGATTGGTTGTTTTGTTTTGGAAACAAATTGACCTAAGTATATAAAGAAAATTTATTTTTCTTTTTGCTCTAACTCTTGCAACCCTAGCCACCTTCTTCTTCATCTTCTCCATTCTCTCAAAAGTTGAGAAACTCTATTGAAGAACAAAATAAGAAAAATATACTAAGTGTGTGATTAAATCTCTAAATCGTTTAGGGATTTGTTTTGTGAGTGTAGCCCACACTACTTTCCATTGGTTACGAGTCATATCATGGAAGACTTTGTGGTGACGAACAAATCATCTTCTTCCTCTATTTTCATAGGTCACAGAAGTGAGGTTTGGTATTACCTCATTGCCGCACCTTGCTTGATTGATTTGGGGCTCGGTTTGTTTTCGTTTTAATTTGGGATTTTAGAAAACACCTAGGGAACCTTTTAGGACTGTATTGTGGCTGTATTTTGAGTGATAAATCAGACCTAACACATCCTTGCAGTTCACGCATATTAGGGGCTGATTTGTGTGCAGTTCCGTTGTGTAACGGGTCCAAAACAGTCTGTTATTTCACTGCAGTTCAGGGGCTGTTCGGGGACTGTTTCGGGGGTATTCCAGGGATGAAATCTTGTCCGAAACAGAAGACAAATTTCAGTATACTCACTGGTTGCATTCGGCCAAAGGAAAGGGAAAGCACAAAAAATTTTCAAGTTCGATCCGTGTGCCTAATCGCTTCCGTTGCGCGAGGAAAGCGTTTCCTACAATTGGCATCAAGAGCGAGGTTGAAAAGTTTTTTCTTAATCCTTCTTTTTTTTCATTTAAAGTTTCTGTTTTTATATATTTATATGAGTTATAAATATTATATGCATGTTTAGATGAGTGGGCACATTGTGATATTCATATGATGAATGTTTTTGTTATTTCATGTGATGAATAGATTTTGCATTGGTCGTAAATTTTTCCGGCTTTTATTTTTTGTAGTTTGTTTTTTTTTGGGATGTAAGGCCATAAGGCCATTGTTTACATTTGTTGTAATTTTATTTTTCAATGTAAAATTTCAATTTTGTAATTTGGAGCACTGAAGTCGCAAAAGGAGCCAACACCACTTTGAAGCGGGATTTGAAGACCAAGGAATGCCTTAGTGAATCTTATGTACTAATTAGATTAGTATAGGAAAAATAAGAGCCCGGTCAATGCAAAATATTTTTTATGTTATATGTATGTTTATTTCGAATTGTTTGAATAACATGTCATATAGCTTAGGATGCCCACTCTTGCATTTTACATGCCATAACATGTCATAGATGCATTATCATTGTACATATAAAAATATGATTTTATGTCATTTAAAATGTTTAAATTAAAATATGATATGCATAGAAATCAATTAATTAGATTAATTGGATTTATGGTTTAAAATTTGAATTCTAATATATTGAACTTAATTGGTGCATAATAAATTCCATTGGTATATAGGATGGAAACCCGGATATAAATTCCATAGCCGAATCCGAATGGACGGTAATATGGTCTGCACTCGGGATACAATTCCACGTACCATTGGATTTTATAACGCACTAAGATTTATTAAAAATTTTAATTAAAATTTTGACCTTTTAGAATTCCATAAATTTTAAACTTATTAGTGTCTAGTATTTTAAGAGTTAAAATATAATAGATTACTAATACCACTCTAATTAAATTAGTTTAATTGAGTAAAACTATTAGTAGAGACTAATGAAATATTAGTGATATAATTTTAATAGTTAAAATTGATTAGATCACTTATGACAAACTAGTGTAAATAAAAATTATGATTTAGCCGCCATAAATTTATCCACACTAGTTAAAATAAAATATTAGATATTTTAGATAGAGACCTTAATTTTTAAAATAGTGAGTGGGAGAGTGATATCCGACAGTATATCCCGCGATCTCTGTTGTTAGTCCAAAAACGTGAGATTCAAAAGGCACCTCGAGACGGCTTTGTTTTCGTCCCCCTACGGATGGTGTCCATTTGAGTCAATATCAGGTTTGGGTTCCGAGAGTATAGGGATTCTAGATGTATCTTATGAACTGACCTACCCTACGGCGGCACTTCACTAGTTAAGTCCAAGAATCCCGAAACGACGAGTTACACTCACAAATGAATAATTAACTGTTAATAAAATTCCTTAATCGAATGAGACGGTAGTTGGTTAATATAGGAATAAGAGTTGTTCCTATATATATTAAATTGACTGAGATTGTCTCGATCTATCATGCAAGTACTTGACCAACCCTACGGCGGAACTTACTTGTGGGATGACAGATTTCCGTGGCATAGTAATTCTCTTAGGTTTCTAATTCATTATTCATGGTTCATGCGTCATGTTTAATTTTATGCTAAAATTATTTGATGATTTTAATATGCGATGAATGAATGTTAAATGCATGTTTATTTTATTTTTCAACCATGGTTTCTCCAATTATTTCCATACTCTCAAACGACAAACTAACGGGAGAAAACTATGTTAAGTGGAAAAGTAACATGGACGATATCCTGGTCTGTGAAGACCTAAAATTTGTCCTGACGGAGGAGAGTCCTCCCAAGCCGGCCAGAAATGTTGGCCAAGCTGTGCGCGATACCTACAAGAAATGGGTCGCAGCAAATAAGAAAGCCTGCTGCTACTTGCTAGCAGGGATGTCTGAGGTTCTTGCTGCAAAGCATGAACCTATGGCTCTAGCATCTCAGATGATGGAGTCATTACAGGGCATGTTTGGGCAGTCTTCGGAGCGTCAACTCCATGAGGCCATGGTCTCAGCGATGACTGCTAGGATGAAGGATGGGACATCAGTCCGAGAGCACGTCTTGAGGATGATGACCTATCTCAACACTGCTGAAACCCATGGAGCTCGTATTGACGAGTGTAGCCAGGTGACCATGATCATGGAAACTCTTCTGAAGAGTTTCTTGCAGTTTAAAACGACTTTCCTAAATGGATTTCTTGATGAAGAAATCTATATGGAACAGCCAGAAGGTTTTGCGTCCAGCGAAAACTCAGGCATGGTATGTAAGCTTAAGAAGTCCATTTATGGACTTAAACAAGCTTCACGAAGTTGGAATCTTCGATTCGACGAGATTATTAGATCGTCTGATTTTCTCAAGAATTCAGAAGAATCCTGTGTGTATCAGAAGGCCAGTGGGATCATGGTCGTATTTTTAGTCCTATATGTTGATGACATCCTAATCATTGGGAATGATTTAGGTATGTTACAAAGCATAAAAGCGTACATCTGTAAGAGTTTCTCCATGAAGGACCTGGGAGAAGCTTCCTATGTTTTAGGGATAAAACTCTATAGAGATAAACAAAGGAGACTGATTGGGTTATCCCAATCAACGTACATAGATAAGATCTTGGAACGGTATAATTTTGGTAACTGTAAGACAGCAAATATACCATTCAGACATGGGATTCATCTTTCTAAGAAGATGAGTCCACAAACAGAAGATGAGAATGTTAGAATGTCTAACCAACCTTATGCTTCGTGTTTGGGTAGCATAATGTATACCATGTTATGTACGAGGCCTTATATCAGTTTCGCTGTTAGCGTAACTAGTCGATATCAGTCCAATCCAGGTAATGACCATTGGATGGCCATTAAACATATCCTCAAGTATCTTAAAGGTACTAAGGATAAGTTAATAATTTATGGAGGAAACAAACGGCAAGTTAACGGGTATACGGATTCTGATTTCCAATCGGATCCCGATGATAGAAAGTCTACATCTAGATTCGTATTTACCATTAACGGAGGTGCAGTTTGTTGGAAGAGTTCCAAACAGGGATCGACAGCAGATTCCACCACTGAGGCGGAATATATTGCACCTTCTGAAGCTGCAAAAGAGGCTGTGTGGATAAAGAACTTTATCACAGAATTGGGAGTTATACTGTGATAATACTGGAGCCATTGCGCAAGCAAAGGAACCGAGGGCGCATCAGAAGTCGAAGCATGTGGAACGCAAGTACCACATCATTCGAGAGATTGTGTCGCGATGGGATATTGTCGTGTGCAAGGTACCGAGTGAAGATAATGTAGCAGACCCACTGACGAAGGCCATACCTCTGAAGTTGTTTGATAAACACGTGGAGTCGATGGGTATTAGATACAATCGTTATTGGCACTAGAGCAAGTGGGAGATTTTGTTGAGGTTGGTGCTCAGAGCGCCAATTCTCGGTTGTATTTCTTTATGAATACTTATGTAAAACATTATTATTATGAATAATATATGCAGTTTCTATAATATAATGTATCTTTTAATATGGTAAAGACGTAATGACCTTGAATGATTAGTCATGGTACTGTTGCAAAAGCATCGCAACTGACATTGAGTAGTATCATGACGTTGTCATTCTCAGACAGTTCCTGGTCAAGGTTTACACTACTTGGTCAGTATAGTAAACCCGTTGAGACCGGTACATGTCGTATACTGGAATATATGATTCCAATGGTTTCTCAATGAACCATCAGTCTTGGAGACTGGTATAGACGTGTGGGTGTTTATAGCGGATAAACACTGAATGACTCACCGAAGATTCTTAATGGATGGTACACCAACGTCAATAAGAATCTTCTCGGGTTGAGTAGCACTTCTGATTCTTAGACTTGAGATGCCATTGTGGGCACATAAGACATCTTCTACAGTTAGATGGCAGTCACGTCACCGATCTATTTAGATCAGACCTCCGCATGTTCGTTGGGTGTAGATAGATCCTCAGGGTGTCCTGTGTGTGTCAAGATAGGATCCGTCAGTTCTGTGTATCAGAGCATAGGTAGTCCACATGATTAGCAATCAGATAAAACCATGGGCCCGTAGTACAGTTTAGAAACTAGTTCTAAACATTCTTTTTGAGATTTCTAATGGAATAGTCGACTGGATAATCCCCATAGAGATTTGACGTTTACATCTATATCTCTGGGATATATCCGGATACCTGTGACGGAGGAATTATACATTTTCCATGACCTCGACCTGTATGATTCAGCGAGTTTATCTGTGATCGTCATAATTTACGGGCGGATAAATTATGGACACGAAATTGGATTTCGTGACAGATATGTCTGAATCTAGAGAGTCTCAATAATGAAATATACTCGTAGAGCACTAGAGCAAAACTTATAGATAATGTTGATTATTTATAAAGTCGTTTAAAGGTTAAACGCAAAATACATGCTTAGGGACCCAATAGTCATTTCTTTAATTATTGTGTATTTACAATTAATACTTGATTAATTTAAATACACATTAATTAATAGTCAAATTGAGATATTTGACTAATATCATAAACGTATATATGTATTTAATATTTAATGTAAATATAATACATATATTTAATATATTTGTATTTAATTAATTAATTAATTATTTAATTGTTAAATGATTAAATTAATTAAAATATAAATATCTTAAGATTTGGATATTTTTTTTTAAGGCTTAGTTGCCTTTGTTGACTTAATTAAAATATCTATAAAGTGTTTATTAGATATTTTAACAAGTTGATTAAATGAAATTGAAATGAAATTAAAACAATTTGCTTGTTATTTTCCTTTGGCCAAATTCGGCCAAGTAAATAACCTAATACACTTTACAAACTCCATTAAAAAGAAACAAAAGAAGCTTGTGAGGAAGAAGAAGAAAAACAAAGAGAAAATCAAAGAAAGCTTAAGATTTAGTAAGTTTTTCCAACCTACTATTAGAGAGGAAAATGTTCCTTAAGATCTAGGCTACATCTTGTGATGTTCTCATGTTATTATTTTCTTTATTCTTTGTGTTTTTGATGAATGGAAGTTTGGTGAAAGTGTTGAGCATGTATGATGATGGAAGCTTGTGACTAGTGTAGTTATAAGTGTTCTTTTATGGTTTTGGAAACTTTGTTGCTAATCTGGAGTTGTTGACCCACTCTTAAATGACCTAGATTTGATCTATAGTTATTTCATTGTGTTTATACTTTAATTTGATGGAAGAAACATGATTGAAGTAATTGATTTAACCAATTTTTGTCTAATTTGTCCAATTTGAAGAAATTGAAAAATTAGGGTTTAAGACCTCATCCAAATTTGGGGATTTTCATTTATGTTGTGTATAAGGATGTTTATAAGATGCATATAAATTTTCATGTTGATTGGATTTCATTTGGATGTGTCTTGAAGCATGGAAATGCAAAATGCACACTTTGGCCACCTAGTGAGGCTCTCGGCCAAGTGAAGAATTTTTGGGATTTTTGTTGCTCTTGGTGTTTTGATATTTGGGACATGTTAAGTTCATCTTAGAAATGATTTATAATCATCCAAAATTGATTTGAACAATTTCGGACTAAAATGAACAAAATACCAAGTGTAAGGGCAATTCGGTATATTCATTTAAATTTGATTTATTGAATTTTATTTCATAATTTGATTATTGGGTAATTAAATAAATATGTTTATTTGATTAATCCGAGAAAAAGTTTTGAAATCGGAAGATTTGATTTTCCACCGTTTCCACTGCATTACCGGATTTAGCCCCTAAAACCCCTACAAAAGTATGATATTGAAATTGAAGGATCTTCATAGATCTATTCTGGGATCTTAGAAGTATTATATTGCAATACATAACTCTTGGAGAGTTAATGGCTATACTCAATGAGTCAAAGCCAAACTTTGCAATAAGGCAAGAAGCGCAGGACGCATATTACTTCGATATTCTAGAAGACCAAGGCTTGGCCAAAGGCTTCTGGAATGTGGAAAATGGCAAAGGCAAAATTATTATAATCTTCTGGGAAGATAAAGGACATATCCCAAAATGTCTGCCTAAAATGTGGCAAACGGGATCTGACCTGCGTAAACACACACGTATAACGCAAGCGTACGTATCGTTCAAGTAGTATAAAAAGTATCGATCCCACGAGGACTTAAAACCTTTTGTTATCAACTTATTGGGCCAAATGATTACCAGTATCTAACAAGTTGTTTGATTGATTTGAAATGGCGACGATTCTAAATTTAAATACAAGTAAATAAAATTGTTTGAAAGTAGATTTTAAGAAAATTCAATATTAAAAACTATCTAGGGTTGTGATTTCTTCCAATATCATTTTAAAGATGAAGTGATTATCTTAAAGTTGGGTAATATATTGATTTATTAATCTGGAACACTAAATTATGTGTAAGCCTCTGTCGATGGTCAGACACAAATACCCAGCTTAACCCAATTGAACCATATGTCTATGTCAACCAAATTATCTGGATTCATTAAGTTTAAGTCCCAATTATGGCTACCCCCGCCCGACAGGTATATTCCTATCCTGTAAGGAAATCTATTAAAGTGTTATCTATCCTCAAGGAAGATCGTGGGCTATCGAGTCTAATGCTGAAACCTAAAATCCCTATGTCTAGTTCATTTTAGATTTACCAGATCAATTTTATTAATGGCCAGTTAATGAAAAAGTATTAAGTTTAAGACTCGATAAATAAATCTTTATATTACCCAAGCTATAATCTAACCCTTATAAAACGGTGATATTGGATTTTATCACAACCCCAGATAACTAATTTAGTTACAACACATAACTAGGGCTAGTAAAAACTTGAAAATAAAAGACATAAAGTAAAAATGCGGTAAAGTAAATACTGAAAAGAAAATTACAATAAAATAAAATGCTAAGGCAAAAGGAATTACTTTTACTACTACTAATTTAGATATCTCCCATAAAATATATAAACTTGTGATTCTTTTTCCAACCAGCCATATAGGCGGTAACCTGATTAAGTCAAATTAAGTCTAACCAGCCATAAAGGCGGAACCAAAATTAAATTACCAACCGACCAATCTGGCGGTATCCTTTATTAGTCAGGTTTAAATCAGATTAAAATGAATTACCAACCGACCAATCTGGCGGTATCCTTTTTAAGTCAATATTTTAAATAGTGAATATATTATTTTTAAGGGAGATTAATCTAAATAGTAACAGTAAAAGAATTACCTTTCACCCTAGCTGGGGGAGTTACCTCCTCATGGTAAATAAAAATTGTAAAAAGTAAAAATTAAAAATTAAATTATTATATTAACAAAACGTAATTAAAATTAATTACAAAACTAAAAACTAAAAAAACTAAAAATTAAAAGAAAGTAGAGAGAGAAACTCTCTCTTTAGAAAGATTATAAGAGAGAGAGTGGTGCCTTGAATTCTGAAATTTCGCGCTCTATTTATAGGCAAAAAATTCGGTTTCTGGCGTCGCGACGCCAGGGTCCTCAGCGTCGCTACGCCAGGTTTGTCGACGTGGCACGCTCTGGTTCGCTGGTTTGAAGATTCTGGATAAGTTGATAAGGTGACACGTGGCAGAGTGGTTGGGCTTCAATTATTGCGACACGTGGCGGCTTCTGATTGGTCGCTGAGATTCTTATCCGCCACGTGTCAGATAAGGATAGGATATTCAAAAATTGATGCTGACGTGGCGGTGAGGTGGCGGTGACGTGGTGACACGTGGGAAAGAGACTGTCGGCAGTGTAGAATTGCGACACGTGTCAGCTTCTGATTGGCTGACGATGACGTGGCGGTGAGGTGGCAATGTTGACTTGTTGACTTGCTGACGTGGCTGATGACATGGAGATAACCTGGAGTGACACGTGGCACACGTGGCGATGGTGACTGTCGGCACCGTAGGATGCTGACACGTGGCACGGCGCATTTTAGCAGATCGGCTGTGATGGTGACACGCGGCACGGCACATTTTAGCAAAGTCAAACTTTTCACAGATTCTGATTTGTGGACCCGGCGCACGTTAGCACTGTTCGGCGCATTTTAGACGTCGCGACGCGTAAGTCTTGGCGTCGCGACGCGCTTAAGACCAAAATATTCCAGTTGACGCATTTTTTTCCGTTTTTTGCCCCAAATTGCCTCCTATGCTTTTCAAACTTTATTTATCTGCAAAATAACACCAAATACATCAAAACGTTCACAAAACTCGCGAAACTATACAAAATATTAAGTTAATTGAGTGGGAAATAGTGATATAAATATCACTCATCACACCCCCAAACCTAACATTTTGCTAGTCCTCGAGCAAAACATAAAAATAACATGAATATAAATTAACTAAGCCACTTTCGTAGGGATCACGATTGCATTTAGCATATGCAACAAGCCTTTAAACCCCTAGGTGTCCCTAGTGGACGAGTTGTAGTCTCTTGAGGGTTTACAGCAATGATACCCACAAACATTTTTACAAAAGTAAAAAATTAGTTAAAACTAATGCACACAAAAGCAAAAAAACAAGCGAAAAGAGAATAAAGATGTTAGTGACTAATCAGGTGAAACTTCTACTCCAAGTTACTAGTTGTTTTGTTTTATTTTAATTACCGAATAAGTAAATTCTCCGATTATTTTTACCATTCTCCATATACATGGCCAACAAAATATTAATCAATTTATTTTTGCCCACAACAGTCATAAGTGTAGTTGATAAGAGAGTAATATTTTTGTCCTAAAGTTCTATCAGATTTCACACATATTTTTGTCCTAAAGTTCTATCAGATTTCACACATTTTTGGAGTAATGGAATAATTTTTCATTTTTTTGATTTTTTCTTTGATTTTTTCTCTATTTTTTATTTATATACAATATCTTCCATCTATGTAGCGAGTGTTGGGTCAGTGGCTCCCAAACCAATTGGCTTTAGGGCACCAGGTGTTAAGACACCCCTACGGACTTAATTACTCAGACTTCCGATATATATATTTTTGCAGCATCTTCGATCCATGTAACGAGCTTTGGGCCAGTGACTCCCAAACCAGTTGGTTTTATGGCACTAGGTGTTAAAACACCCTTACAGACTTAATAACCCGGATCTCGGATTTTTTTTTTTTTTTTTTACTCCATTACTTTTTTGAGATGTTTCCTCCAATTAAACTAGAGCACTGAATATTACAAACTTTTCAATTTTAGCTCATGTCCGTATGTTACTATATATGTTGATAATATCTGTCAACTGAGCATATGAAGATCCATTTTAGTCCGTTTATGGAGAATTCACAAATTAAATAATTCAAAAGGAAATAAACAAAAATTAACTTGTTTCGAAATAGGTTTGAGATACGTCTAAGGAGTGGAAACTCCTTACTCGGCTATCTCTTACCAATTTCACATTTTTAGTCAAAACACAAAAACGCAAAATATTTTGTAATTTTTGAAAATTTTTCAATTTTTTTTTTTTTTATTTTTCGAAAAATTTTGGACTAAAAATAAAAACAACATACAAACTAAAAAATGGGTACTAATTAACTAATTCCCTCCCCCAAACCTAAATGAGACATTGTCCCCAATGTCTTAAATAGTAAAAGGAGAGTTAAGAAGGTCGTACCTGGTTAGCTGAAATCTACAGGAAATTAAAGGTTAAGATCCAGATTAATTCGACGTCTCTTACCACGATCGTCCTCGGACCAATTTATCTTTGAAATGATAGGGTCAACTTGTGGTTCATAGGCTATGAGTTGGTCTATTAGATCCGGAGCAGTTCTGGCAGTAAAGAGGAGTTCTTTGAAAGGTTTTGACACGAACCCATTTCTCCGAGCATCATCAAGAAACACACAAAGAAAATCATAAAATCCATCAACATTGAGCAATCCAAGCGGTTTCTGGTGTATGTTCAGGTTCGCCCAAGATAGAACTATAAAAATTTCCTCCAATGTACCCAAGCCACCTGGCAAAGCGATAAAAGCATCAGCACGGTTAATCATTTCTACCAGTCGTTCAGACATACCTGGCACGATCAGTTCCTCTCTGTTGATTATCCAATAAGATTTGCCTCTGCCAAGGGTTTTGGGATGATTCCCAAAACATGACTGCCTCCTTCCTGTACAGCCTTTGAAACGATCCCCATAAGTCCGAGATTGCCTCCACCATATATTAAGTGCATATTTCTTGCAGCTAAGACTCGACCCAATTCATGTGCTGCTTCTACGTATTGTGGTTTAGTACCAACACTACTACCGCAAAACACACAGATATTTTCAACTCGTCTTCTTGAAGTAGCTTCCATTTTTTTATGTATTTCGTTCTCAACTCTTGATGCCTTCAAAAGTGCAATGACGGGCTGAATTTATAGTACCTGAAAAAGGGTGAGTAATAATAGCACAAGTATCTTCCAGAGGACGATTAGTAACGAATTAATATCGTGATAGTCAAAAAGGTCTGGATCCTGACGGAGAAAAATAAAAGAAAACATCAAAATAAATCACAATTATTAAGAAAAGACAAAGAGATATAATATTTACAAGAAAAGTAATGGCTTGATTGACGTCTATGCGTCAGGGACAAGCTTCCCATCTAATTTTCTTATAAATTGGCAAACAGGGTCTTTTTGAGTCAGATTCCCGAGACTTAACAGTTATCTTTCCTTTTGGAATTGTGTATGTAATTTGTGAATGGCTATATTAACATATCCACTGGGATGCGTCTCAAGAGTTAAAGATATATCATCTAAAGACTCCTTACTCAAGCCATCCCTAATGAATCTAATTTTGTCTTCGCGATTATCAGACACCATTCCTAAAGAACGACAACGAGTGTTGCAATTAAATCGTGCACATTTGAAAAACAAACACCCATTTGCTTAGCTCTACGTTTCTTTGCATAGGTGCTTCTTCCTAAACCAGGCAGATGTGAAATAAAAGAGTCAGAAGACTCACCTGCCAATCGGACTCGTGCTTCAATTACCCAACGAATATCATTAGGAATACCATGGATCGTCAGTAGTCTCATTCGTTCCAAGCGAGCTTTGTAGACTTTTATCAGAGATTTTGGAGGGAGAGAAGGAAATTGCTTGTGAAGATTTGCGAGAGCATCTTCCATCGTGAAATGACTAAACCTGCAAAAATTAAACACACAAAAATAAACACACACCAAATCACAATATATACACAAATTGCATGGGTTGCCTCCCTGCTAGCGCTAAGTTTAAAGTCGTCAGCCAGACTTGGCTTCTCGAATGTTAAGCTGGATCTGAAAGTGTAACACTTTCTTTTTGTCGCTCAAATGATTCTCCCCCGTAGTGCTTGACACGCTTGTTTTTAACCTTGAAAGTTTTGTTAGCGTCAGGATCATATATCTCAACGGCTCTATTTGGTAAAACTTTGGTGATCACAAATGGACCTGACCACCGTGATTTTGGCTTCCATGGGAAGAATTTCACCCTTGATTTGTTTAACAGTACCTTCTGCCCTGGTTCCAGTTGTATGCGCACTAACTTCTCATCATGTCTCTTCTTGCCATTCTCTTTTGCCATTTCTTGTACAATTTGGCATCCTCAAAAGGCTGATTGTGAAATTCCTCAATTCGTTGAGCTGGTGGAACTTTTTCTTTTCTGTTGCTTGCTTTAGTGCAAGAATTGGCTCTTTCAGTGCAAAATATGCTTTATCTTTAGGCTCCACAGGCAATTGACATGTTTTAAGTAAGTTTGTCAGTAGAACTTTGTCTTTCATCAGGGTTCTGAATGGTACTGTGTATCATATCGAGTTTGAAACATTCCTCCTTCTTTTCATCATCTGGGAAATTGTGGCTTTGAAAACATTGAATGTTACTTCTTGTCTTGTACCCTCATGGTTAGTTCTTCTTTTTGTACATCAATAATGGTTCGACCTGTAGCCAAGAATGGTCTCCCAATGATGATTGGCACGTCTGCGTCTTTCTCCATATCAAGGACAATAAAATCTGCTGGGAAAATGAATTTGTCAACCTGACCAGCACATCCTCAACTACACCTCTCGGAAATACGAGCGTTCTATCAGCAAGTTGTAGTGAGACTGAAGTTGGCATTGTTTCTCCAATCTGCAGTTTCCTGAAAATAGAAAAATGCATCAAGTTAACACTAGCACCTAAATCACACAAAGCCTTACCAAAGTTATGTTCTCCTATGACACAAGGAACAGTGAAACTGCCAGGATCTTTCAATTCGGGGAAGTTTCCTCTGAATGATAGCACTGCATTCTTCTGTTAATGCCACTGTCTCGTAATCTCCCAATCTTCATTTTTGTGAAAGAATATCTTTCATGAATTTGGCATAGGTGGGCATTGTTCCAACGCTTCTGCAAATGGAATGTTGATATGCAGCTTTTTGAAGATCTTCAGGAACCGGGAAAATTTCTTGTCCAATTTATTCTTCTGAAGACGTTGAGGAAAAGGTGGAGGTGGAGTGATCTGTTCTTTTCCTTTGCTTCTTTTTCCTCCATTTGTTGCTTTGTTTCTTTTGGAACTTCCTCAGCAGTTGAATTGACTCCAACATCTTTGTTGATTTTAGTACCGCTCTTTAACATGATGGCATGACATTGTTCCTTCCCCATGTTTCTTGGATTTGGCTCTGTGTTGCTAGGAAGGGTACCTGGCGGTCTGTAACTCTGAGCATTTGCCAGTTGTCCCATTTGATTCTCCAGTGCTTTAATAGAAGCAGATTGACTTTGAATTAATGTTGCTTGGGATTGAAACATAGCATCGTATTTTGCTTCTTGCTTTTTGAACATCTCTGCAAACCATTCTTTCATTTCTGGTTCTTTTTCATGCTCCTGGCCTTTGTTCTGTTGCTGGAATTCGAGTGGTGGATAGTTTTGCTGTTGGCCTGAATTGTTGCTCCATGATAAATTAGGATGATTCCTCCACCCTGGGTTGTAGGTGTTGGAATATGGATGTTGTTCCCCTGTCTGTTGAAATTGTTGACATAATTCACCGTCTCTTCATGTTGGTTTGGTTCTGGTGCTCCTCCATATGGTGAACTTGTGGATCCAGTGATGTTCACAACTTGCGTGCTAAGTGTTTCTAGACATTTGCATATCTGATCCAGCCTGGTATTCACTGCTGTGTTTGCTCCAACTTCATAAATTCCTGCAATTCTTTGGATCATGCTCCTTTCTGTTGGCCACAAGGAATTATTGTTGGCCATTTCTTCGATTAGGTCACAGGCTTGATCTTCTCCTTTTGCCATCAAGGCTCCTCCAGCAGCAGCATCGATTGTGGTTCTCATTATTCCAGAAAGTCCATTATAGAATGTTTGGACTTGAAGCCATTTTGGAATCTCATGGTGAGGACATTTCCGGAGTAAATCTTTATACCTTTCCCAAGCTTCGCAGAGGGATTCTGAATATTGTTGTACAAAGGATGTGATGTCATTCCTCAGTTTTCCGGTTCTGGCTGGTGGAAAGTACTTTGCAAGAAATTTGGTGGCTAAAGTGTTCCAAGTTGTGATGGAACCTGCTGGTAGTGAATGTAGCCAAGCTTTAGCTCTGTCCTTCAGGGAATATGGAAAACACACGCAGTCTCATTGCTTCTTCAGCTTCTCGGTTGTAATTAAAAATGCCGCAAACTTCCAGGAAGTTGCTGATGTGGGAATTAGGATCTTCAGTTGCATTCCCCCCAAATTGAACTAACTGCTGAATCATCTGAATGCATGTTTTGATATCACACGCATTTGCTGGTAAGGGAGGAAGTACAATACAGGAAATGAGTCTGTCAACCATCTGGATGGTTCTGTCTCGAATGGGAATTGGTGGTGCAACGTTCAAAGGTTCAGGTTCCATGTTGACTAAAGCTTCTTGGCCTTCTCTCGCCTTTCCCTTCTCAACTGTCTGATGGTTCTTTCAATTTCTGGGTCAAGCGATCGGAGTTCAAAGCTTCTGGTTCGTTTCATGTAGTTTCTGAGAACCTGAAACACAAGAAAACAACGACAATAAGTAAAAAGAAATTAGATACAAGTAACGGTATCTAACCCCTAAACTAATAGTAAAAGATATAAGTCCCCGGCAACGGCGCCAAAAACTTGACCGGCGTAAACACACACGTATAACGCAAGCGTACATATCGTTCAAGTAGTATAAAAAGTATCAATCCCACGAGGACTTAAAACCTTTTGTTATCAACTTATTGGGCCAAATGATTACCAGTATCTAACAAGTTGTTTGATTGATTTGAAATGGCGACGATTCTAAATTTAAAGACAAGTAAATAAAATTGTTTGAAAGTATATTTTAAGAAAATTCAATATTAAAAACTATCTAGGGTTGTGATTTCTTCCAATATCATTTTAAAGATGAAGTGATTATCTTAAAGTTGGGTAATATATTGATTTATTAACCTGGAACACTAAATTATGTGTAAGCCTCTGTCGATGGTCAGACACAAATACCCAGTTTAACCCAATTGAACCATATGTCTATGTCAACCAAATTATCTGGATTCATTAAGTTTAAGTCTCAATTATGGCTACCCCGCCCGACAGGTATATTCATATCCTGTAAGGAAATCTATTAAAGTGTTATCTATCCTCAAGGAAGATCGTGGGCTATCGAGTCTAAGGCTGAAACCTAAAATCCCTATGTCTAGTTCATTTTAGATTTACCAGATCAATTTTATTAATGGCCAGTTAATGAAAAAGCATTAAGTTTAAGACTCAATAAATAAATCTTTATATTACCCAAGCTATAATCTAACCCTTATAAAACGGTGATATTGGATTTTATCACAACCCCAGATAACTAATTTAGTTACAACACATAACTAGGGCTAGTAAAAACTTGAAAATAAAAGACATAAAGTAAAAATACGGTAAAGTAAATACTGAAAAGAAAATTACAATAAAATAAAATGCTAAGGCAAAAGGAATTACTTTTACTACTACTAATTTAGATATCTCCCATAAAATAATATATAAACTTGTGATTCTTTTTCCAACCAGCCATATAGGCGGTAACCTGATTAAGTCAAATTAAGTCCAACCAGCCATAAAGGCGGAACCAAAATTAAATTACCAACCGACCAATCTGGCGGTATCATTTATTAGTCAGGTTTAAATCAGATTAAAATGAATTACCAACCGACCAATCTGGCGGTATCCTTTTTAAGTCAATATTTTAAATAGTGAATATATTATTTTTAAGGGAGATTAATCTAAATAGTAACAGTAAAAGAATTACCTTTCACCCTAGCTGGGGGAGTTACCTCCTCATGGTAAATAAAAACTGTAAAAAGTAAAAAGTAAAAAGTAAAAATTAAATTACTATATTAACAAAACGTAATTAAAATTAATTACAAAACTAAAAACTAAAAAAACTAAAAATTAAAAGAAAGTAGAGAGAGAAACTCTCTCTTTAGAAAGATTATAAGAGAGAGAGTGGTGCCCTGAATTCTGAAATTTCGCGCTCTATTTATAGGCAAAAAAATCAGTTTCTGGCGTCGCGACGCCAGGGTCCTCAGCGTCGCTACGCCAGGTTTGTCGACGTGGCATGCTCTGGTTCGCTGGTTTGAAGATTCTGGATAAGCTGATAAGGTGACACGTGGCAGAGTGGTTGGGCTTCAATTATTGCGACACGTGGCGGCTTCTGATTGGTCGCTGAGATTCTTATCCGCCACGTGTCAGATAAGGATAGGATATTCAATAATTGATGCTGACATGGCGCTGACGTGGCGGTGACGTGGTGACACGTGGGAAAGAGACTGTCGGCACCGTAGAATTGCGACACGTGTCAGCTTCTGATTGGCTGACGATGACGTGGCGGTGAGGTGGCAATGTTGACTTGTTGACTTGCTGACGTGGCTGATGACATGGAGATGACCTGGAGTGACACGTGGCGATGGTGACTGTCGGCACCGTAGGATGCTGACACGTGGCACGGCGCATTTTAGCAGATCGGCTGTGATGGTGACACACGGCACGGCGCATTTTAGCAAAGTCAAACTTTTCTCAGATTCTGATTTGTGGACCCGGCGCACGTTAGCACTGTTCGGTGCATTTTAGACGTCACGACGCGTAAGTCTTGGCGTCGCGACGCGCTTAAGACCAAAATATTCCAGTTGACGCATTTTTGTCCGTTTTTTTGCCCCAAATTGCCTCCAATGCTTTCCAAACTTTATTTATCTGCAAAATAACACCAAATACATCAAAACGTTCACAAAACTCGCGAAACTATACAAAATATTAAGTTAATTGAGTGGGAAATAGTGATATAAATATCACTCATCAGGATCGCGGAAGCGTGACTGCCATTTGGACAAAGCAGACATGAAGGAATTGAAGACGAGCAAGGCTCTGACTTCAAATATGTTTGTCATAAATATGTTCACTACTAGTATTAAAATTGGATTTTAAATATTTAGTGTGATACATAACTATACATTGATGTTCAGAATCTGCTTTGAGCAGGATACTGACTTCATATGAGATTTCTCAGCGAATCGGAAACGGGACGAAAGTCACTGTTTTAACCGCAGATACCTAATTTTAGGTACTACCTTCGGGTGTGTACTTAAATTAGGAAACTGTTATAATGTAACTAGTTTGACTAGGAACATTATCTCTATATCAGTGTATAATCCGTTGCGGATGTACCTTTATATTCTAGAACACTAAAGTGTTTTATTATATAACGATGATATTGAGATAAACACATTAGATGTGAATAACAGTATTTATATTTTGAATATAAATAAATCTCATACAAACAAATAGCTCAAACTGATTTGATCAGATGAAACTTAATTGTGGCATTGTTGTCTGGGACACAATTAAACAAGAATCGTATATCCACACTTTTGAAGAGTGGGTACTCGGACAAATTTGATTCCATTCAAATAAAGTCTACGAATCTAGTTTATTGGGCAAAGTGCCTAAAACACTATTTACTCGGTAAAAGTGCAAATGCCACCGATCTGTTAGCCCTAGTTCATAGTGAAGCAAGTGGGCCCATGTCTAGCTAGGCTAGATGTGGATATGAATATTTCGTGACCTTTACGGATGTGGCATCACGTTATGGTTACGTGTTTCTTTTGAAACACAAATCGGAAACTTTTAAAGTTTCGACACGAAATAGACAAACAGATCGGCTAAAGTATTATACCGTCACGGTTAGACCGTAATGGAAAATACTTAAGCAATAAGTTTCTAATATACTTGAAAGAGTATAGTATTCTTTCAATGAGGACTCCTCCCAGAACACGTCAATTTGATGGTGTGTCAGAACTAGAGAAACCGAATTTTATTGGACATGATAAGGTTAATCATGAGTCGCTCTGAGCTACCATTTCCTTCAACGGATAAGCTTTAAACAGTGCAGAACTTATTTTGAATAAGGTTCCATAAAAATCTGTTTGACAAATTTCATATTAGATATGAACGGGAAAGAAACCGGGTTTCTCATTCCTGAAGATTTGGGTATGCTAGGCATATGTTTGGATGATACCAAACTAAAACCCAAATCGGATAAGTGTCTAAGTTGTAGGTTATCATAGGGATACCAAAGTATAGTACTTATACAACTCACTATAGAACAATTTAATTGTTGTTCGCCATGTGGTTTTTCCTAAGAGGAATACCTATATGCAGTGGTAAGTGGGAGGAAAGTAAAACAAGATGAAAATCGGAGTAATAGTATTCCTGGCACCGACTCCTAATGGAACACTAATAGTTCATCAAGGATGAAACTATACCAATAATCTTCGAATACACAAGAACCACGTAAGTCGGAGAGAGTCAAAAGACAACCTGGGGTATGAGTTTCTGATCTCACCTCATAAAGATGTCAATCTTATTGAGGAATACGAACTGACTACGTATGAGGAAGTGATACAAGGTATCGACTCCCTATTATGGCAAAGTGCCATGATATCCGAAATGGATTCCATGTAAATCAACCAAGTTTAGACACTAGTTGTTGTACCGAAAGACATTATGCCTATTGGTAAGTTGTAGGTTATCATAGGGATACCAAAGTATAGTACTTATACAACTCACTATAGAACAATTTAATTGTTGTTCGCCATGTGATTTTTCCTAAGAGGAATACCTATATGCAGTGGTAAGTGGGAGGAAAGTAAAACAAGATGAAAATCGGAGTAATAGTATTCCTGGCACCGACTCTTAATGGAACACTAATAGTTCATCAAGGATGAAACTATACCAATAATCTTCGAATACACAAGAACCACGTAAGTCGGAGAGAGTCAAAAGACAACCTGGGGTATGAGTTTCTGATCTCACCTCATAAAGATGTCAATCTTATTGAGGAATACGAACTGACTACGTATGAGGAAGTGATACAAGGTATCGACTCCCTATTATGGCAAAGTGCCATGATATCCGAAATGGATTCCATGTAAATCAACCAAGTTTAGACACTAGTTGTTGTACCGAAAGACATTATGCCTATTGGTACTATATAAGTCTTCAAGGAAGACATACATGAATGGCAACATATCAACGTACTAAGATAGGCTTGTAGCGAAAAAGGTATCGTTATCAACATTGTGTCGATTACAACGAGACCTTTTACCTGTTGCCATGGTAAATCCATTTGGATAATGCTTGCTAGTGCTGCATGTTTCATTTATGAAATGTGGCAGCTAAATGCCAAAATCGCTTTCCTTAACGGAAACCTTTTGGAGGATGTTTACAACATCCTGTCGATTTTGTCGTACCATAACAAGCAAACAAGGTTTGCAGGTTATTCGATCCATGTTTGGATTGAAGCAAGCATTGAGTTCTTGGAATTATCGTTTTGATGTAATCATAATAGTTTATGATTTAATTCAAAACGAAAATGATTTTTGTGTATATAAGGAGGTTAGTGGGAGCGCACTGACTATAGCTGTCCTATATAATAATGATAATATGTCATTTCTTGGAAATGATATTCCCATATTATAATCAGTGAAAGCTTGGCTTTCATGAAAATTCTTCGTAGAATTCTTGGGAGAAACAACCTTTATTCTAGGAATAAAGATCTGCTGGGATAGATCTAAAAGTTGTTAACACTCTTCGAGAACTCATACATTGAAAATTGTACGTGACCTGGTGTCTCATACGCTTTGAGCATATGGATTCACAAACAGGCCAATCCAAGTGATAGTCACTAGATTGATGTTAAGAACATACTTAGTATCTTAGAGAACTAAGGATGCAATCTTAAACTATGGAGAAGGAAAACTTGAAGTGACTGGGATCACTATTATAAGTTTCCTAACCGATAATAAAATATGATTATAAGTCGCAAAACGGTACTATATATTTTGAATAACTGAACAGTGAGCTGGAAATCTTCCAAGCAAGATATTGTTACCGAATAAACAACAAATGCGGGTTATTGCTGCAGCTGAGGCAGCAATAGAAGCCATTTGGGTCGATAACAAATCTAATTAGATTAGATAAAATTTTGTTAGCAGCTGAGCTAGGCTTCAGCGCAGGCTAAAGAATTAATAGTCTCATCAACGATCCAAATATATACTTCGATTATTCATCTGATCCGTTCGGATCATACATCATGGTGATGTGATGATCGAATAAATCGCATCAGATGATAATCATGCAAATCCACGGACGAAAGTCTTTTCTCAGTAATTTGAGCGAACCGTACATAGTTCGGGTGTAAGACACTCGAGTGACTGGCTATAGGCCAAGTGGGAGATTGTTGGACAGTTATGACCCATAGCGTCACTATTGTACAGATCATGGTATTGTTGTACAAATTAACTATGTGACAAAGGAAATTGCTCTCTTATCATTTGTGATTAGATCACCAAGATGTATAAATGATAGGAGGTCCTTATGATTAGTACATGGAATGAGATGATATGAGACAGTATCAATCCACGAAGGTTTAATCATTAAATATCCCTAGTCAGAGTATTATCAAGATCGGACATCGATAATGCGTAAAAGACTAGTATTACACTTGTGCGCGTGTGATGGCATAACAGCATAGTTCTCATATATTTGGGTATAGGATACTCATGCAAGTGTAATAGGAGGTTGTGTTTTACCGATGGTACGGGAAACAGCTTCGCTCTGGATAGACCCCTTCGGAATTCCATTGGTAGTATGACTATGTGTCTATGGAAGTCCGAAATCAGGGTAGGTGTATTTGGTCTTAACCTGAGACTTGCACCGCTAATACTTGCGACAATCAATATACTTTAGTTTTGGTCGTCCAGGGCTTTAACAGATTCTGTGTACGCCTCTGCTGGGTATATTGAGAATCGTAGTGTGTTGGGTGTGATGTCAAGACGGAAGTATCACTCCAGTCATATTGGAGATGCTGGTCACGTAGGATACGGTACTGGTTCTCTTATGTACTGCAGTCATCGGGGTAAAATGACAAGGTCATGTTTATCCGATTATAGAGAGTAGTTACCAGAGATCCGATATGTGCTTCGTACGGGGCAGACACAATTCCAGCCCCAGGCCTTGCACGTGACATCCAATACTGGATCGAAATACGCAATACTACGCATACTACACCTGATATAGATCACTATATTCCTGTAAGGATATTTCTGGAGAATTGGGTAGGTATGACGATTTGCTAGAAACCAACCTTGTCTTGTAAATCGGTATAAACGTAGTACTAGGTACTTACGTGTTCGGATAGTCCGACGACCGGATTTACTGCCAACATATCTGGGGATCTCATGGGTCGCTTCCCGAAGATTCACCGGTGACGTATGACTCGCACTTTAATTAATCTGGGATTAATTAGATGAGAGAGAAAAGTAATTTGGGATTAATTACGGAGATATTTTATCTGGGATAAAATTTCATTTAAAGAGAGATAACGATTAATTTGGAATTAATCAATAAAATAATATATTCGATATATTAAACAAAATTGGATTTCGACGTGGAATTGAAATTAGATTTTAATTCGGGCGAACGAGTTAATTTAGAATTAATTCGTTAGCGACGTGAATAGTGATTACGCTAGGCATAATCATTTAATTACGTCGCAACGGAAAATTCATTAATTTGGAATTAGCGAACCCGAGCCCGAGAGTGTTTGCGAGCGTATTCGCATTTCGAATTCGAGTGCGGCCCGCAAGTCACATCTAGCGTCAAATCAATCGTCATTCAAGTGATAGATGTCGTTCACTTTGAGTGATTGACACTAGTCACTATTATGAGTGATGTGAGTTGATGGAAAGCATTTGATGGCTTGAAAGACATTTAACATTATTTTATTAATGTTATTTGACTTTCAAAATTTGTGTATTAGATACACTTATTCCATTACAACCAAACTAACTCACCTCTCTCTTTTACTCTTCCTCTCTCTCTCGGCCATTTGGCCATTTTTCTCTTCTGTTTTCTGCTGCAGTTTGCCGAGAATGTGAAGGAGAAATAGGGCAATTTTTGTGGCAAAAAATTGCCAAGTGCTAGCACACAAAGGGGTCTTGCGAAGGTGATAGGGAACCGCACTTGTGAGCATGAGATTTCATCACAAAGCTTGGAGTTTTATGGAGGACCATTTCCGATTCTTGGAGGGCCATTTCAGTGGACTGTCGAGACCCATTTGGAGGAGCAAAAGATTTTTGTTCATCACTGCATCGACTCAACCGATCATTGTGAGAATTCTGCAACTCCTTGATGTATTCACATGTTGTTTTATGCTTGATTATTCGATCCTTGGGACCGTAGAACTCCACACAGTAAGTCACTAACCTTGTCACATTTCTCCTATAGTGAGTAGCAGTTGTTGGTGGAAAGATTGGGTTATTGCTTAGTGTCTGCGGAACCATGGTCTGGCGATTATAAGCTCAATGGTTCACTGTGTAGAGAGTTGTATTTATAGAAGTTGGTGTGCAGGGGGCAGCAAGTTTGCAAAAATTTGCTGAATGGGGCTCATGTCTTCTATATTGGGCTGTATTTGAGGAAATTGATGTGTAGGCTGCAGCAAGCTTGTGGTAAGTTACCGAATATGATGTACATTTCTATATAGTGTTAACTTTAATCATTGGGGACAAGCTTGAGGGGTTCGAGGCTATCTTGAGGCTCGTCATACATCGAGACTTTCATTCGAATGGTTCAAAGCCCGCTCAAATGGACATGAGGGTTTTGGAACTTAACATTTTGGGCCAACCTTAAGGGAGTATTTCAGCCCATGAGTTGTTGTGTAGAGCTTGTTGAGATGCCTCATTTTGGGTGGTTTTGTCTTATTTTAGGAATCTAGATTTTAGGACTGACTTGACCTTATTTTGGCTATATTCATATATATTAGGAAAATATCGTTGTTTCCTAAATAATATAAAGGAGCTCCAATTATTATTTTTCCTTTATTAGCTAGATTCTTTCTTATTGTAGTAGGATTACTAACAATAATTCCTTTTCTACCTTATAGCAGTAGGTTTGCTTGATGTTGTAAATTTAATCCTCAAGGTCGCACGACAAGCTAAGGTCGGGACACTAGGAATCAGCTACGGTTTAGATATTCTAGCGTGCCAGCAGTTCAGTTGTAACACTAAATTTTAGCACAGATTCAATTACTAGGTGAGTAGTACTGCCCACAGTGCCCAGTTATATCAATGCTCAACTTTATATTTATAAAGTGCTAAATTTATCAATCTTGTTGCGTAGATCATTAAAAAGAAAACGATTTTTTAGAATTCACCATCAATGGAAGATTAATACAGATGGAGTAGCCAAAGGTAATCCGGGTTCAACTTGGTATGGGGTAGTTTAAGGGTGTTTCAATGGTGTCTTTAAGCATGGGTGGCATTGGAGACAACTCACACAAGCGGTTGATTGGGACCCCTAAGTTTGGTTTAAAATTAATGGTCTATAAAATCTATAAAAAAAAGTTGGTACTCATTGTAATAAAAAAGTAAAAACAAATAAACAAAAAAATCTTTCTTTTATCAATAGGTCCACTTACTTTGAAAACTCATTTAGGGTTCCTCTAAAGTCATAATCGACCTTACCTTTTAAGGTTATTTTGCATATTCACTAAGTGCTCAAACCTCTCTTTATGTAGAGTTATATGCGGTAGTTTTTACTATTGAGCATGTTGTGCAGAGGATTAGAAGAAAATTTGGATGAATCGATGGTTGTTATTACTTGCTGCTCTATTTGATATTACGATTAAGAAAGTGTGATTAACAAACGGTTATAAACGATATTTTGTAATTTAAATTTTTGCTAAAAATAATAACGGTGTAATTTTTTATTATTTTGATGGTAGGTAAAAGTCAAAAGCTTTAGTTTTTGTAAAGCACAATTTTTAAAAGAAATCATTATTAGTAATCAAAAACTTTAGTTAAAAGCTTTAATTTTTTATCATTAACTAACCACTTTTTTTTTTTTGGAATACCGAGGAAATCCAACGTCATCCATACATTGGACCTCGACGTAGATGTGTGGGTAAACTGATGTTGTCCCAGACTCTTACAAGTAGGTGTTTATAGGGTCGGGTCAATCTGTGATCCAACCCGATCCGACCCTTGTGGGTTTTAAAAAAAATTAATGATTTTTCGGGTTAACCCGACCCGATTCGAAATTTGCGGGTTTGGTAACGGGTTTGATATTAAAACCCAATCCGACATTATAATATTTTTATTATTTTTCTAAAATTTTATTATTTTCTAATAAATTTATTTTTTTTAAAAAAATTATTGTTATTTCATTTGTTTATTACTTTTGTTGTATTGAAACTTTATATATATAATAATTTTTTAAACATAAAAAAATTAATATTTATATTTCAAAATAATTAATTCATTAAAAAAATTCTTTTTTTTTTGGCCGACCAGACCCGATCGGATTTCACTTCTCAAAATTTTGGTTCATATTTCCCGACATGTGTGACCCGACCCGATCGGGTCTCACAAAATTCAAAAAACCCGACTTGACCCGACCCATGACACCCCTACTTATAAAGAAGCTATCAGGACTCGAACCTGAGACATTGAAGACAATGTCGCAAGCTCCAACCATTGGGCTGCGCCCCTTAAAGATATTAACTAACCACTTAAAAATTATATTTTGATCAAAATATAATTTTATTTAAATCATAATATCAAACAGATACTACCTCTGGATTCTTAATTTCTTACCGTGGAAACTGAGCACAAGATGATCTAATTGGAAGGCAAAGATTAGGATGCTAGAATTCAATTGCCCCCTACATTTTCAGATAAGGAAATATGATTGCAGATAATTTAACCCATATGAACCCAGCTTGCATTGATTCATATGGTGAGATTTGCCTTCATTAAGAAATAATTATTTGGAGATGCTTCAGTTTATCCCAAATATAGATTTTTCACTTATTTTATAAATCTTTCACTCCTTTTCATTTCAATAAATTTTGGCACTCACACATTTTATTTTATTTTTTATATTCTTTAATTTAAAAACACGTGTTCAACAGATTTGATAACAACGTAGCATAGATTTTAAACAACTATTGGGGCCTTATAACCGTACACGTGTCACAAGCAGACATCCTGCAAAGATACCCTGCCCAAACTCCATTATTTTACGGTCCAAGTCCCGGAGCAAGTGATTGTTGGCTGCGTCAGCATCCACTAGCTATTTCGAATCACTCACCTAATCCCCAAGGGCCCCCCAACCACTGTTGTCATAAAACTCCCGTGACCCCATTCGTCGTCCGTACGATACTATTAATCGCAAAATGTTTGCCCATAATCAAGATTTGAGTTGAGTGTGATCGAGTCGAATAGTGTTCGGTTAAACTATAAATATTTATACAAGTTTAGATTTAATTCGAGTTCGAATCGAATTTTATGTGTTATTTGAATTTGATTCTTAAAAAAAAATATTAGACTCAAGTTTGACTTGAATTTAATTACTAAATGATTCGATTCAGTTTGGTTCAACACGGTTAATGTAAAAAATTTAATTTTTATTATTAATTTACTTAATAAAATTTTAAATAATTTCCCTACAAATTCAAATGTTTGTGACACATACACATCAAGTCGAGTTGTGTCAATACAGTCCGAGTAGAGTCTATTTCGAATAGTATTCATGAGTAAAAAGCGAGTCGTGTCGAGCTTTTGGAGTCAATCTCGTTCAATAATCGAGATATTATCTTTCAGTTCGAGTAGCTCATTTATTAAATGATCGATCTCGAATCAATCCAAATACGAGTCGAGCTCGAGCTGTTAATGAACTACTCGGTTCATTTACAACCCTAATTTATGCATTATTATTTTGGACCAAAGCTTTAACACAAGATTGAAGGTGTGTTTACGTATAGATAATTGGAATGGTTTGGAATTGAAATAGATAGTAATCAGACTAGGCTGTAGTTAAAATGATAAATTAGAATCAAAATAAAATCATGTACTTGGCTGTAGCTTGTAGAATAGTATTCAGAATCAAACAGTATTTTCGTATTTATTTTATCATATGCATAAAACTACTAATTATTAGTTTCAACCATAACACTCCCAATATCAAATCAACATAACACTTCAATCTCCCAACTCCATCCATAAATTCAATCAATTCTTAATAAAATAATATCTCAAATATATCCCAATTCAGCACAACAAATATCTCGTCAACAAAATAATAGAAGAGATAGAGTTATAGAAATTGTACACATAAAGATTTTTACATGGTTCGGCAACTCTATCTACATCCACGCCTCAAGCAACACATAAGAGGATTCACTATACACTTGGCTTCACATGTGCCTATGAATCCTTATACACTTTATCTTTACCGAGCTCGAAGATGACCCAATCTATCTTCTAGTGTTGAACAAACATTTACAATTCTTCTTTGCAGGATTGAAGTTGACTCAAGTGTTTGGATTTTACAAACCAATAGATAACAAATCTCCAACAAATAAGAAATCTCCTAAATGAGTAAATTATACAATTTTAAGCACTTAATTTGTTCTTGATTATGGATAAGAAACTTTGAGCTCTTTAGATGATCAAGTGATAAAATATGGACAGGTTGAAAATAAATAATCAACTAAAAAATGCCTCAAACGATATAGTTTATAGAGAGCTTCAGAAATTAATCGTTATTAAATTTTAGCATAATATGAACATCCTATGTCGAATGACCAGACGTCTGATCATGACGTGGCAAGTGACCATCATATTTTAACTGTCGAAATTTCCAATTTTGGTTAATCGAATCTCATCTTCAATTTACTCGAAAATTATATCATGTGCCGGGTGTATATACCATCTCTAATTTACTGAGGTCTACTTCAAACATACGTCCTATAGTGATGTGGCAAGTGACTGTTGTATTTTAACTGTTAGATTTTCCAAGTTTAGTTAACCGAACCTCATCTTTGATTTACCAAATTCTACTTTAGATGTCCAAAGTTCATGGACTGGACGTCCGGTCTAAGGGTGTTCAATAGGCAAACTTACTGCCTTGATTCAGACGACATTTAGACGACCCATATGATGTTCGGTCTGTCCTGAAACATTGAAAACATTGTATTTTAATCCACAAACCAAAAGTTATGCCAATTTAAACACAAGTGTTTTGAAATAAAACAATGACTTTTCATGAAAATCAAGTGAATATTCTAAGACCAAAAACTTAAGAATAATTTTGACATTTAAGATCAAAACTAGATTTTTATCATTTGATGAAAACATGTATTTTTAAAAGATTTATGCATATAAAAAAAGATTTGAACTCATTGTAGGAGCGAAGCGAGGTTTACTCTTATGCCTATAACGTTGGCGACAACGACATTATTGGGCTCGCCGCCCATAGAGTGTACGGATAGCCCATGAGGGGACTAACCAGAGAATAAATGAGTCGTCACCCAGTATAAGACACTGTGAATGATTTAAGTTCGCATTACACCCCTTGCAATGTCCGATCTTAAACATGTTTGGGTTCGGAATTGTCCCAAATTGATGCCAATATAATATCCATGTTTAAAAGAAGTGTCACCAAGTCTTATAATGCATTAACACGTAGAACGGTGCATTAAATAATAAAGGCATAAGGGATATGAATATATGTACAAGCTTAAGAATCATCAAAGCAGTAATAAAGCAAGCAGATCAAAACATAAATTTCGCTGGCCTGGCTTCGTAGAAGCCTGACCGGAAATGAACATGGTCGGTCGGATACGCTATTGGATTTGACATGTCCGGCCAGACTTACATGAAGTCTGGCCGAACGTGTAGCATAAACCAGAAAGACCGGAAACGCAGAATCACACACATGGGAATAATGACATATTAGACAATGTTATAGCAACAATAAAACAATTAAATCAAGAACAAGGAAAGGCTACTGAAACAGTAAGCAATAGTAACACCACAAACAAATGAAATAAATGTGTGTCGGGCTTGGCTTTAGAGAAGCCTCGTCGGACATTATTTATATCATCAATGTCCGATCGGACTTACATAAAGTCTGGCCAGTTATACATAAACATAAGTATAGAAACAGAGAGATAACAAAGCGGTATAATGTGTTAAATAATATAGTTAAAATAGAAAAATATAAATATAAATAAAAAGTTACGTTCTTAATCAGAATGAGAGGGTCTGATAAGAAGGTCATGGTCTGATCAGAATTACAATCTGAATCAGAGAAATACGTTCCGAAGGTCCGAGTCTAATCTAAAGGTAGGGGTCTGATCATAAGGTCAAGGTCTGATTAAATGTGTAACGTTCTGACTGGAAAATAATTTAGATTGCCAATTTTTTATTTTTCTATTAAGAAAGATTACGGAATTATGTAAAGTGTGGGAGGACACTAATAGATTTAAAATCCATAATCGTATTAGTGTTTTTATATTGAAATGAAAATATTTTACTAATATTTAATTATTATCTTATAGAAGGCTGTCGTAAATCCATTAGCGTGACTTTTGGATTCCAATAAATTGAAAGGAACGTCGAACTACTTAGATTAGGAAATGAACAATCGTCTTATCGTGGATTCAGAATGATTAAGCTATATAAAGCTCAATCTAATGTCTGTCAAAATTGTTCCTAATTTGCTTAGACAATACGTAAATATACCAAATGCTTGGAGTATTATGAGAACACTCAATGAGTTGTTTGAAGAATATCAAGAAATTAAGATATATCAGAGGTCTACGGAATTTTTTTCATGCTACGCTCAAGGATGAATGAGTAATTAGCATTCATGTTTTGAACATGATTGACCAGATTCGATATCTGGAATGACAGGACATTATGATAGATGAAAGGCTAGGTCGAAATCTGATTTTGTCTTTTTTTACCTGGTACATATGTTGTCTTTGTGATGCATTTGATGCGAGCCATATATGAAGAGCTTCACAACATGTTACACTCGGCGAAACATGATTTGAAGAAAGGAAATCCCACTTTGTACCTTCATGGTGGAGCAAGTTCTTCAAAGACTTCTACGAAGTTTAAGAAGATTAAAATGAGAAATAAGAATAAAGATTCCAATAAAAAAACTAGAAGACCGTGTGTAGCTCGTAATGCATGTCTAAATTTCCAAAAGTCTTCACACTGGAAACGTGATTATCCATAGCTGAAAGGAAAAGCAGGAACCTCAAGTACGCTTTGTACTTTTCCTATTATTGACATCTCATTAGCCTTAGATGTAAATAGTGGTTGGGTGTTAGACACTGGTAGTACCACTCATATTTGTAACTCCATGCAAGCCATGGGAGTTAAAAGAAGGCTCAACAAATGGGAGATCCAGCTTAGAGTTGGGAATGGCGAGACATTGGATGCAATGTCATAGGATTAGTTGTTCTAGATCTCCCTAATTGATGTAAATTAATCTTACATGACTGTTATTATGTATCATCTATCAGACAGATAATATCATTACGGATATTGGATAAATATAGATATAAAATCAACATTAAAGATAATGTTTTATATTTATATGATAAAGATAACTATTTGATATGTGAATGTTCTTTATCTAACGGTCATTATGTTTTGGAAACATATCGAGATGTCATTAATGTAGAGGAAAATACAAGTAAAAGATTTGGATTAAATAATACTAAATTATTGCATATGAGATTGGGCCACATAAGTGTTAGATGCCTATCAAAATTGGTTAAGAATGGTTTGATTGAATATATTACCTTAGATCCTTATCCAGTTTGTGTGTCATGTATCCAAGGTAAAATGACAAATGCCCTATTTCTTGGTGTTGGACATTGTGTTGAAGATTTATTTAAGCTTGTACACAGTGATGTGTGTGGTCCATTAAATCATGTCGCTCATAATGGTTCAACATACTTCGTGACTTTCACGGATGATAAGTCAAGATATGGATATGTCTATTTGATGAGACATAGATCGAAAACATTTGAAAATTTTAAAATATTTCGAAACGAAGTAGAAAAACAAACCGGTAAATTCATCAAGTGCATTCGATCATATCGAGGTGGTGAATTCATATGTTATTTAAGAGAGAATGCGATTTTTGCCCAATGTAGCACACTAGGAACTCCTCAACACAATGGTGTGTACGAGTGGAGAAATCGTACTTTATTGGATATGGTGCGATCTAGGGGTGGGCAAAAAAACCGTCCGAACCGAACCAGACCGCAAACCGAACCAAACCGAACCGAATTTACGGTTTTTTTTCTAACGGTTCGGTTTGCGGTTTGGATTGAGCCACCCCAAACGGTTTACGGTTCGGTTTAAGTGAGAATCTGAACCGCACCTGTTAAACCGAACCGAACCGTTTTAATAAAAACAAAAACCCTAAAATTTCCCTCACATCTCAAAAACTCTCTTTGCCGCCAACCATTAAGAGTCTTAAGTCATAACCCTAAATTTTTCTTCACAACTCAATCTCTCTCTGCTGCTCCTATTTCTCTCGCCGGGTTGCTCATTTTTAAGGTGAGTTTTTGTTATCAATCACCAGTTGATTTTCTGTTTTTAATTCAAAAATATTGCTTTAATCTTGCTGGGCTGTTGTAATTATTCAGTGTTATTAAACTTATTATGTTCTTTGAAAGCAACTATGGCTAAAACTCCTTCTCCTGGTCAAAATCTCTCAGAATGTTTTAGAAATATCCTTTGGTTTGTGATGTGAGCTCTCTCGTAACTTGGCCTTTATAATGTTCACCAACCAATTCTTAGTTGGGTGAGCAGTCTTTGAAGATTCTCCACATGTATGTGTTTCGTTCATTTTTTTAATCTTTAAAACCCCTTCAGATGGAATCCACGATGCATAAAACGATGTGCAATTGAATATCTTTGCAGTGCATCACGAAATTCAATCACACTTTTGAATTCCTGGCCGACACCAGTTATGCTATCTTTCCACGCGGCCACCATTTCTTCTGGAGATAGATTATTAAACTCAGAAGTAATTTCCAAGTCACTGTCAAAATCATCTAGCTCGAAATTCAATCATAAACTTGTTGCAATTTTCGCCTTTTCTATCAGTTTTGTTTTGGTCATGAGGAGTCAAATTCATTTTATCTGCTCTTTACTGGTTTCTTGCCTCTTGGGGTTGTTTATAGAACTAGTTCAATACAAGCTTATTCATTCTTGTTCTATTTTTCTCACAGCAAAAACATCTCTTTTTCAAGAGCTCTGCTTTCTGAGAGATTCAACAGGGGATTATCCACAGAGTCCAGAAGTGAAAGGTATGCCATCATAATTAAGTTGCCCATATTTTAATTTTATCTTTGATGTAAATAATTTAAAATTTTTTTCTATCAGTTGGGTTTGTTTTGTTTTGTTTTGTTCATTTTGTTTGTTTCTGTTTGATTGATTTTAATATTTTTCATGTTTTTTTGGTAGCTTATCTGCTTATGTTATATGGGTGTATTTTGTTTTTGATATTTTGGAGTTCAGTGGGTTTCCATTTATCAGATGGCTTCCTTAATTTCTTGTAGTGATTTTGTATCTTCATACTTTAATATCTTAATTCGAAACAAGGCTTGTTAATGGATCTGAATTGCATAGGAGTCAAGACTGTCATGATTGCTAATGCTAGTCTTCATACTCGATTTCTGAGGATTCTTTTTTTTTTTTTACAGATTTTATTGGAGTTCCATGTAGCTATTGAATCTTTTGGCATCAAACAAGCTGTAGCTGTGCATGTTATTTGTCGGTCTGCGATGTGATTCATGGATATTGTATGTAATGCTGGAGAAAAGCTTTGTTAGTACTAATGCTGGGGAAATACTGGGATTAGGGAACCTGATTGTCTTTTAACTTTTTGGGTGTTTATTTCAAGTGTTTCTATTAGATTGTTTTTTCAACAATCAAAGATTTGCAAACTCTGAACATTTTATCGAACGAAGTAAATGCTTGGCTGCCTGCTTTCATGATTGTCTATAAAATTATTTGAGAAATAATTAAACTTAAGGAATAATGGTTATAACTTTTGTAAAATAACAATTGAATATTTTGAATTTTAAAATATTATATTTTTTTATTTAACTTATGCAAAATAACATTTTATTATTATATTTATACAAAATTTTATTTTTTAATTTTTTTTCCTGTCCGTTGATATTGGTCTTTATTCAGCCATTGCTAATGAATTGTTTCTCATCTTTGATTGCCAAAAACAATTCCTTTTGTCTTAAAATGCTTCGTTTGTGCCTTTCCCTACAAAAATAACACACAAAATTAAAAAGTTCACAAAATATGAAAAATAAATTACAACAAATTGCATGGGTTGCCTCCCTGCTAGCGCTGAATTTTTCGTCTTCAGCCAGACGTGACTGAAATCTATTTGTTAAGGAGGTTTCAATGTCGTTTTGGATGTCCGATTAAGGACAATCCCGTGAGCGTTGCTTTTGAAGGGTCTCTTCCAACGGTAAAGTGGCAAAAAGAATTTTGTCTTATTCAGTGCTCGTGCCACTTTTTTGACTTTTGTTGCTCCAGTAGTACCTGAAAAGAAAGAAATAAAATCAGGAGGTCTCGTATGATGCTTGACTTGAAATGGAAGTTCCATTCTGTCAAGCTTCTGGGTTATATCTTTGATTTGCACTCCCCAAAACAGCGATGTTTTTCCTGAATGCTCTGGATCTTTATTTTGGTCTGACTGTTGCTCTTCCATTTGCTCTTCTTTTTGCTCCACCTTTTCTTCGCAGATGTATTTGAAAATTTCCATATTTAGCTCTTCATCTGTCATCTGTGAAATACATGCATCAAAATTGTTAACCTGAGGATGAAAAGAAATGTTAGATTTTAGGTCTTCATCCTCTGATCTGGGTGAAATGATTGGCTCAGGTAGATCTTCATCAAACATTTGTGCAATGGAATCTCCAAGATCTTCGTTTTGAGGTTTGAAAGTTTGATCCTCCGTTGTTGGTGCAGTTGGTATAAATGGATCAGTTTCCTCCTCGTCAGAGTCAGAATAATAAAAATCAAATCGAGACTTTTCCGGTTCGGGTTCCTGAACTGATACCTCTGGTTGTTGATACTGCTCAGCCTCCTCCTCTGTTGAAATGTCATTGTGAAATGATTGGTACTTGAAGGCTTTATCAGTGTCATCTGGAACTGATTCTTGAGGTATGTAGTTCTGGTTTTCTGTTAATTGTCTGATATGATCTGTCATTCTCTGTATAGAAGCTGTTTGACTCTGAATTTGTGCATCAAATTGAGCTGTCTGTTCCTTGAACATGTGAATCAATTGATCTCCCTCAAATGGTTCTGGTTGTTGATGAAGATCAAAGGTAGATGGTGGATAAGATGGAAAATATGGTTCTGTGAAATGTGATGGCTTTTCATAGCATGATTGCCTCCAGAAATTCTCCCACTCTGATCGATATATACATTGATCGCTCGGGTGGTTACTGTCACAAATCACACATCTCCCCATTTCGTTCTGATGAACAAATGTAGCATTGCTTGGTTCTGGCATCCAGTGATAATCATTGGGTTGTTCAACAGGCCACAGAAAACCAGACTGTTGCTCCCAGATTTGGGGTGTATCTTCTTGTAAAGCACGTAGTCTCTCAATTTCCCAGTAATGTTCCATTTTTAAGTCGCCTGAAATCAAAAGAAAGAAATAAAATTACAGATAAAAATAAAGAAAATTAGATACAAGTAAATTAGATAGCTTCAAAATTAACAACTCAAGAAATATAAGTCCCCGGCAACGGCGCCAAAAACTTGACCGGAGTAAACACACACGTATAACGCAAGCGTACGTATCGTTCAAGTAGTATAAAAAGTATCGATCCCACGAGGACTTAAAACCTTTTTGTTATCAATTTATTGGCAAAATGATTACCAGTATCTAACAAGTTGTTTGATTGATTTGGAATGACGACGATTCTAAATTTAAAGACAAATAATTAAAATTGCTTAAAAGTAGATTTTAAGGAAATTCAATATTAAAAATTATCCAGGGTTGTGATTTATTTCAATATTATTTAAAAGATGAAGTAGTTATCTTATAGTTGGGTAAAATATCAATTTATTAACCTGGAACACTAACTTATGTAAAGGCCTCTTCCGATGGTCAATTACAAATACCCAGTATAACCCAATTAAACCATATTCCTATGTCAACCACATTACCTGGATTCATTAAGTCTAAGTTCCAATTATGGCTACCCCCGCCCTACAGGTATATTCCTATCCTGTAAGGAAATCTATTAAAGGGTTATCTATCCTCAAGGAAGATCGTGGGCTATTAAGTCTAAGGCTGAAACCTAAAATCCCTATGTCTAGTTCATTTTAGATTTACCATTTCAATCTTATTGGTGATTAGACAATAAGAAGCATTAAGCTTAAGACTTAATAAGTAAACTTATAAATTACCCAAACTATAAAATAATCCCTTATAAACTAGTGATATTAAAAGTCATCACAACCCCTAGATAACTAACACATAACTAGGACTAGTAAAGACATAAAATAAAAGACATAAAATAAAAATACTGAAAAGTAAAATAAAATAAAATGTTAAGGTAAAATGAATTATTTCTACTACTACTTATTTAGATATCTCCCATTAAAATAATATATAAACTTGTGATTAATATCAACCAGCCATAAAGGCGGAACCAAAATAACCAGCCATAAAGGCGGAACCAAAATAACTAGCCATAAAGGCGGAACCAAAATAACCAGCCATAAAGGCGGAATATATGTTTTATTACCCACCGACCAATCTGGCGGTATCCTAATTAAGTCCAATTTAAATAGTAAATATATTATTTTTAAGGGAGATGAATCTAAATAGTAATAGTAAAAGAAATTACCTTTCACCCGAACATAAAGAAATTACCGCATCACGGTAAATAGTAAAAACTGTAAAAAGTAAAAAGTAAATAGTAAAAACTGTAAAAGAAAGTAAAAAGTAAAATAAAATTACTATTATTGCAAAAAGTAATTAAAATTATTTACAAAAGTAAAAAAAAAGTAAAAACTAAAGACTTTTAGAGAGAGAAACTCTCTCTTTAGAAGGAATTGAAGAGAGAGGATGGGATACAAATTTCTGAAATCGGGTGCTGAATTTATAGGCGCAGATGGGGTGCGGCGTCGCGACGCTCGCTGCGCGTCGCGCCGCGCGCTACAGTGAAAACGTGGCTCAATCCTGGCTTGACACGTGGCGAGGCGGCAAAGAGATCCGATGACGTGGCACTGTTCATGACGTCATCGCTTACGTCACGTTGAAGAAGATTGTCGGCAGCATCAGATTTTGACACGTGGCATGGGCTCATTTTAGCACGGCCGTTGAGATGTTGACACGTGGCAAGGCGCACGATAGCGAAGATGATGATTGTCGGCACCGTAGGATGATGACACGTGGCAGCGCACGTTAGCAAGTCTTCTGTGATGGTGACACGTGGCACGGCGCACGTTAGCAAAGTCAAACTTTTCAAATTGTTGACCCGTTGACCACGGCGCATTTTAGCAGAACCGGCGCAGGCTGGGCGTCGCGGCGCGCAAGGCTCCAGCGTCGCGACGCGCAGTAGATGAAATTATTCCTGTTTACGCATTTTTGACCGGTTTTGCCCCAAATTGCCTCCAGTGCTGTCCAAACTTTATTTATTTACAAAATAACAACAAAACACATCAAAACGTTCATAAATCTCGAGAAACAATACAAAAAATTAGGTCAAATGAGTGGGAAATAGTGGTATAAATACCACTCATCAATTGGTACTAAAATACAATGGAAGACATAATAAAATCTTAATTTGTGATTCCATAGATTTATTTTACTGTATATAAATAGAATTTAGATCGTTTGATACTGTGAATTGCAATAAACAAATCCAGTGAGAATTGAACTCATTTAATTTGTTGTATATTTTCATTTGTATAAGAATTGAGTTGGCTTTTGAACTGTTTTGAATTATCGATGGTGATCGTTTTAATATATTAATTAATATATCTTCCTTGCATTGTCGATTGTTTATCATACATTAATACTCCGTAAACCGAACCGAACCAATCCGTAAACCGTTGGTTTAAAAAATTTCCAATCTGAACCAAACCGTTATCTAATGGTTTGGTTTTAGAGACAAAAAAAATCGGACCGTAAAATATGGTTTGGTTCGGTTTTAACAAAAAACGAACCAAACCGAACCGCGCCCACCCCTAGTACTGCGATCTATGATGAGCTATACAAATCTTCCATATTACCTATGGGGTTATGCTTTACTTACTGCTGCTCACATACTTAATAGAGTTCCATCGAAAGTTGTTTCTACGACCCCATATCAGATATGGTATGGTAGAAATCCAAGTCTTAGATATTTAAAGATTAGTAGGGTTGTACCGCATAAGTTAGAGTCGCGTAGCGGGATAAACTAGTATCCATGGGGAATAATACATGTTCATTGGATATCCTGAAAATTCATTGGGATATGGATTCTACGATTCTGTTACTCATTTTTTCGCTTTTCTTGAAAATGAATTTTTGAGAGAAAGTGGGAATTGTAGAAAGATTGAACTCAATGAGTTTGATCCGAACATTGAGGAACCTGAGATGGAACCAGAGATCCAACTAAGTGAAAGATCTACAACATAATTTCTACGTAGGTCGAATAGAATATCAAGGCCTCCAGAGAGACTATTTTTAACGTCTGATGTGAGCCTCGATGTTCTCTTCTTAGAGGAAATAGATCTGACTACGTATAAACAAGCGATATTAGATATCGATTCAGAAAAATGGTAGGAAGCCATGAAGTCCGAGATGGACTCTATGCATGATAAACAAGTCTGGGACTTAGTTGAACTTCTTGAATGAGTTAAACCTATTAGTTGTAAATGGATTTATAAAAAGAAGCGAGGACCTGATGGAAATGTGGAAACCTTTAAGGCCCAACTAGTAGCAAAAGGTTACATTCAACATCTTGGGATTGACTATGATGAGACTTTTTCACTAGTAGCCATACTAAAATCCATTGGGATTCTTTTAGCCATTGCTGCATATCACGATTATGAGATATGACATATGGATGTGAAAACCGATTTCCTAATGGATTCCTCGAGGATGATATCTATATGGAACAACTAGAGGGTTTCGTATCTAATGAGACTTCAAACTTGGTTTGTAAGCTCAAGAAGTCTATTTATGGACTTAAACAGACATCCCAAAGCCGGAATCGTCATTTTGATGAGATAATTAGATTATCTGGATTCATTAAGAACGAGGAAGAACCGTGTGTTTATAAGAAAATTAGTGGGAGCATGATAGTATTCTTTGTTTTACATGTAGACAGTATATTTATCATTGGAAATTATATATGATTGATGCAAAATGTGAAAGCCTACCTTAAAAAGACTTCTCCATGAAAGACATTGGTGAAAATTCTTATATATTAGGTATAAGGCTCTACCGGGATAGAGTAAGGAAGCTTATACGGTTGTCACAATATACTTACATAGATAAAATATTAGAAAGGTACGGTTTTACCAACTATAAGACAGTAAATATATATTTTCGATACGGCTTACATCTTTCGAAGAAAATGGCACCTCAGACTGAGAAAGAGAGAGTTAGAATGTCTAAATTGTCATATGCTTCTTGTATTGGAAGCATTATGTATGTTATGTTATGTACAAGACCTGCCATCAGTTTCGGCGTCAGTGTGACTAGCCGATATCAATCTGATATGGGTAATGATCATTGGACATCCGTGAAATATATCCTGAAATATCTTAAGGGTACTAAGGATAAGTTTATAATATATGGAGAATATGAGCTACAAGTTAAAGGTTATAAAGACTCCGACTTCCAGAGAGATCCGGATGATAGAAAGTCTACATCTGGATATATATATTTACCCTTAATGGCAGTGCAGTTAGTTGGTGATGTGCAAAGCAAGGCTCAACAGTTGATTCGACCATTGAGGCGGAATTTATAGCGACTTCAAAAGCTACTAAAAAAGTCGTTTGGATTAGAAATTTTATCACAAAACTTGGCATTATGCCTCATATTGCAGATCCGATCCCACTATACTGTGATAATAGTGGAGCCATTATGCAGGCTAAGGAGCCGAGAGCACATTCTAAGTCTAAACACGTGGAAAGGAAATTTAACATGATTAGAGAGATTATTGAATGAAAAGACATAGTGGTTCTAAAGGCTAAAAGACAATACAACATAACAGACCCGTTTACTAAGGCCTTACCTCATAAGTTATTCGATAAACATGTGGAGAAGATAAGACTTCGGTACCATCCGAATTGGCACTAAGTAAGTGGAATTTGTTGAATTTGGTGTTTGGAGCGCCAATCCGAATAGTGTATTATACATTATATTTAATTATTTATTAATAAAATAATTATATTTTTATTTCAAACCTTGTTAATGGTAATTATTATGTCATAATGCATATTAGATTGATTTATAAATATGCTAAGAATGACATCGACCTTAGAATAGCCATGTAGTATTATTGGACACTGAGTGGTCCGACATTGGGATAACATTACTACTATAAACTATTCTTAAAGGAAAAATTTCTAGTCGTTTGTTTTGGAATATGGTTCAATTCCTATAACCTAGAAGACTAGCACTTGTCGTATATTGGAATTTGAGTTCCAATGGTATAACCCAATGGACCATGAGCAAGGGAAGCTCGTATAGACGTGTGAGTATTCGTTGGAGCGAATATTGAATGACTCATAAGGTGATTCCTAATAATTAGAAGTACACACCACCTTCAATAGGAATCTCCTCGAGTCGAGTAGCATATGTAATCCTTTGACTATATGATAGCATTGATTTTGTGTGTGATCCTCCACATTTTGATGCCATATATGTCAGAGACCTTTCATGGTCTGACCGCTATATGTTCGTTGGGTGTGGACCGATGCACTCGTTAATCAAGTGCATATCAAGATATGATATGTCGACCTGTATGTGTAATATAAAGGGTTAAGGTATCAATGTGAGTAAGTCACAAATCTTAAGACTTTGGCCAAAGCCGATCATTTAAGGTGGATCGCATATATCAGAAATAGTGTTCTGATTAATTGTAAAGAATCGTGGACATGTCGACAATATGATATATGTGTCTGGGAAAATTGACGATGTAGTCTATGTTTTCTAAGCATAACTCGGATAACCTACGACGAAGGGATTGTTAAACATATGTGATGACCTTGACTTGTATAGTTCTGTAACATCCCCGCTCTGGGAGATGTTACTGGCATGGGATAGCAGTACTAACCTCATAAGACTCTGATTAACTACCTATAACTGATAATAATACATTTTTCTTGATTTGACTATACTTTGTATGAGACTGTATCCTAACTCAAAAACACTGAAAAAAAAACTCAATATTAATTATTGTACTAGATAACAATTGATTTTACAACGACTATTCACATCAAAACTGATACAAGACTCATATTTGACTATGACTCATACTTGACTAAGACTGGACTTTCACTCAAACTCTGACTCGTACTGGTGGACTCCATCCCTAGTGACTCAATTAGTATCCGTCCTCCCGAGCTCATCCTCCGAGGAACCTGCAAGATACGAAAATTGGAGTGGGGGTTAGACCGCTATACGATCTAAGTGAGTGGACGAAAACTGAAAACTGAAAACTGATGTAAAAACTTTTGGTTTCAAAACCATAGTACCAAAAACATCTTTGTATGAAAACTTTATTTTTGAAAACTTTGTCTTTCTGAAAACTGCTTTTGAATCTCTGGTTTCTGTAAACTGTTTTCTAAAATCTAGTTTCTGAAAACTGTTTTCTAAAAATCTGAAATATATAGCCAGCAGTGCAAATCTATGACTTTATGGCATTACGTATCATCGTCCCCCAAAGCATGCCACTATTGTCTCTAATACTGGTGGTGCTCTATGCCCAGGAAAACGACTCAACTGGGCATGTCCGGGAATACGTATCGCCGTCCCCCAAGCCACAAACTAGAACTGGGGGTGCGGATCTATGCTACCACCCAAGCTCTGAACTAGAGTCTAGGTACACGAATCTATGCCGCCATCCTGGCTCTGAAACTAGGATCTAGGGGCGTTACGTATCGCCATCCCCCTAGTCCTCTACATGTGCACATGTCCTTTGTCCGTCAATTCCATACTGTCTAAAGTTACATAATGGGGTGAGTTTTACCTCATGCCCCAAAAAACATAAATCTCATGTTTGAGAAAAATATTTCTTTTCTAAATCATTACTATCTGAAAAATAAATGTAAGTAAATAATGGCTAACGCCCTATTTGCAGAAAAGTAAGTCTCAATCCACAAAGAACAAGTAAATCAATAAATAAAAACAACTTAAAGAAAGAGGTGTCCACTCACAGTGCTTGGAAATTGGCTGGCATTCGCTTGTTGAGGGAAATTCCCGGTTCCTGCGATAATATAAAATTGACATCATTGGTTAGAACTAGGCTGGGGAACATATTCCGCAGTAAACTAAATCCATCCATTTAATTACTTATATCATGATGTATTGTGCGATTACGTACTGATACGAGACCTTTAGGGCAGCCTCTAACACGCTAGGGTGGAACTGGAATGGTTTAAAATCAATTTGGTGAGATTCTGTGTCTCGCGTCGCGACGCAAGAAGGACTGTATGTCGCGACGCACAACGCCTAAATTCCAATCGTCATTTTCTTCTTGCATCGCGACGCACAATCCTTCTTGCGTCGCGACGCGTACTGGGATTCCAGGATTCTGTTTTTCTTCTTCCAATTTCATCCAAAGCTCAATTCATCCAAATCCACTCCATATCAATACTTCCATACTACAAACCAAAATACAATAAATCATCTTACACTCGATTTAACATACATACATCCTCTATTTTATCAATAATTCAATTTCTAATCCATATTACATACTTTATCAAATCTTACCCAAACTTAACAAATTGGGGTTTATCAACATTTCCATTGTTTCAAAATAAAAAAAAAAAAAATCATACAATCATCATCATGTCCATGTTCACAACATAACACAAGCAATCAAATCATCAAACTTTATTATTTAAGAAAAATTTGGGTTTTGGGTTTCTCACATCTTCCTCTTGATTTCTCAAATCTCCATGGTTGCCAAGCTCCTCCATACTTTGTTTCTTACTTCTTTATCCTTCTTCTTCTTTTCTTTCTCCTTCTTCTTTTCTTTCTTCTTCTTCCTTTCTTCTTCTTCTCTTTTTCTTCTTATCTCTTTCTCACCTTCATCTCACGTTTTCTTCTTTTCTTTTCTTTCCAAAATTTGTGATTTGTGAATAGTTCACACTTATATAGGGGGACTTAAATGATATAATGAAGAATGTAAAAGAGTGTAGAAAAGTGGAGAAGTTTTGAGATTTTATCACTTTAGTCCGAAATCACTATTCATCTGAATTTTGACTCGTATTTTTGACCAGCTTCTGGTCCAAATTTGGGAAAATATTCAACGCGGAAGTTGTAGGTCTTGATCTCATATTTCTGACGATATAAAATTCATAACAATCGGAGTTCGTATGAAAAAGTTACGCCCCAAATACCATGGGCGGTCCAAAGGAAACACGGTACAGTCTCGTCCTCGGGACTTCAATAAATT
>SKCR01026203.1:0-61974 GCA_019454045.1 Zanthoxylum bungeanum | reverse complement strand
GCAGTCTGTTAAATCTATGGCCACAGTATACATCGAAAGTAAGTTCCGAGTGTTATTTAGAGATTGCTAATAGATACGTCGACGAGATAATACCTATAGAGATTTGACGTTTACATCTATATCTCTGGGATTATCTGGATACCTGTGACAGAGGGATTATACGTATGCAATGACCTCGACCTGTATGATTCAGCTCGTTTATCCGTGATCGTCATAATCTATGGGTGGATAGATTATGGACACGAAATTGGATTTCGTGACGGATATACCTGAATCTAGAGAGTCTCAATAATGAAACATACTCGTAGAGAACTAGAGCAACATTTATGAATAATGATGATTATTTATAAATCGTTTAATCGTTAAACGAAAAATACATGCGAACGGGCTGAACCGTTATTTCCTAATTAATGTGTATTTGTATTTAATATATGATATTATTAAATACACATTAATAAATAGTCAAATAAAGGTATTTGACATATATCATCAATATATGTATTTGAGATATTTAAAGTAAATATAATACATATATTTGATATATTTATATTTAATTAATTATTTAATTATTTAATTGTTAAATGATTAATATAATTAAGATATAAATATATCACCAAATGATAAAGTTAGGAAATGATTATAAGTGTTTAATGTTGACTTTAAAGTAAAGGAAATGGTAGTCAAATTGGATTTGACTTCTTTGATATTTGTTTAAAATGTTTAAAATTGAAATATCATTTTTCTTTATTTTTTCTTCAAAATTTCGGCCATGACCTTAAAATATAAGAGTTATATTTTTTGGTTGCCTTTGTTGACTTAATTAAATATCTAATAAAGTGTTATTATGATATTTATGCAAGTTGATCAAAGATAAAGGTGAAATGAAATTGAAATTAATATAACTTGTATTTGTCTTTGCAATTTCGGCCAAGGCTATTTTACAACAAGTATATATTGTTTTCATTTCACTTTCATTTGATAACCTAACACACTTTAAAGAAAAACTCCATTAATGGAAGCAAAGGAAGCTAGACTCTTGGTTATATAGAATTAAACTTTTATTTACTGCACACATATTATGATATGTTATCTGACTAGACTCTTGGTTGCAGTCATTCTAGAATAGGTTCTAGATACTACTAGACTAGGATATTATTAGATTAGTCTAGACCATCGGGAACTGTTGTTTTGATTTTCTTCAAAAATCAAGATGGTTAATGACTTAGTTTCTAAGTCACAACAGATAATCTAGATAGATATCCCTTTTAGGATGTAATACTTTAGAGACAATAGTTTCTTATGCAGTAAGAATTGACTTGAATTAGTTCATGTCTCGAGATTCTTGACTGACATTAAGAAAGCCCTATTAGGTATTTGTTTATCTAGTAATGATGTTTCTAAGCTTTAATTACCTTTAGAGGTAATGTGTATGACACAATATGCTAATCAGTTATTTACAATTGTTGTGAATAGTTGAATGCAAATAGTAAAGCTAAAGAAAGGAGATGCATATATTTGTGTATAGAAAATATCGATTTTCACAATACTACAACTATAGGTATTGGATACCAGATCTCCCGTCTAGTTATTTGAAATATTGGTTAACGATTGTTTTGATATTTGATATCGGAACTTGCGACTATTGGATAGTCACTTGTTCTTTATAAACAATTGTTATATATTTTATAATAACTAGTAGTGTCATTGACGTAGAGATAAACATAAAGAGAAATTATTCGGTAAAGTAAATAATTTAGAACGGTGCTTTATGAGTTTAATCACTTAAGCATTGGATGCTTATTCCGTATGGTAAATGATGGTTTGATACTAGATCACACTACATATCCTTATCCATTTAATGAATATTGTATTCAGAAGAGTGATTAAGATCTCGTTTAACCAATGATTGTCATTGGACCACCAAATTTATTTAACTGATACATTGGATGTATGTAGTTTTATAAATAATAATTGCTTAAGTAGTTTTCTTTATTTCGTAACTTAGTTGATGAATTGTCATAACTTAGTTACGTGTTTCTGAAGGAACACATATTGAAAGTCTTGAAAGTATCAAGTACTTTCAATCCGTTCTGATGAAACGTAGATTGAACATTTTTGACTTGTTCAAATATATTCAATCTAAAGGTTTTAGAGAATTCTATCCTCAAAATTCATAACATGTCTTTGAACTGTTCAAAGATCTTTGATACGATCAAACGTATGAATTTAAAGCAATTAGTTCTAAGGTTATTTAGTGAATATGATTCATATTCAATATTGTTCTTCCACGATTCCATCTTGATGGAATTGAGTAGTGGGAGCAATCGAATCTTATATGATTTGATTCGTCTGATATTGAAATTTACCGAATTAGTTTCAATACTCTTGGGGTTACACTCCAGTAACACTAATTCATCTATTAATTAATGTTCCATTATTTTCTACAGTTGCATATATGATATGTATAGGTAGAAAATTTGAATCTTGAAAAGTTTGAGATTTCAATCTTTCTTTTATATAATAGTTATATAATGGAAATTACTTACACCTCGGAGGTATAAGTAAAAGTTTATCATTTATTCTGTTTAATAGAATATTGTATTCTATTTAATAGAATATCTTTCCTACGATTCTAAGTAATAAAATCGTTTTATTACTTGGTGTGTAACATCAGATGTTAACTATTGTAGAAAAGACTTGACTTATTGAAGTCAAATGTGAGAATGATAAATTATAAATGGAACTATGTAATTAATAAGATGAAACAACCCTTATACATCTTCCGTGCAAGTCCAATAGGATAACAGAATCATTCACGAGTATTTGATACTTAATGGTTCCGTTGTTTTCTTATTGAAGAAAAATTATCCTATGACTTTTAATGGAAGCGATATTTGATATCGATTCTGGAAGTTCACCATTGAACCTTAGATCTAAGATTGTTCATAGCTTACTATGATCAAGTTTTGAACTTGATTACGCTTTCATTATGAATTAGTTCATGATATGTGCTAATTGTTTGCACAACGGAAGCAATGTGAGCTTATTAAAGGTTTGACCTTTATAGTATGACAGTGAGAAAAGTTATACTCAGCAATCTATTGTAGATTCTGAGAAAACTTATCTCTAGTCACACTAATTGAATAATTAAAGATATATTGGTTAATGTTGATAATAAACTGTATATTTTAGCTAAAGAATGCAAAGTGGCTTTTTTGGATGACTTATTCAGATAAGAGATCAGTTGTGATTTCCTTATTTGAAGAGTTCATTCTGAAATGGCCCTAGAGTTTGTGTTCTGCTGAGATCGCAGTTTAGTGTGCTAGCTTATAGAGCCTATTGTAAACTCGGATAAGTCTTCCAGAAGTATGTGTTCTCTATTTTTGATATCGTCAGATTGTCTGATCTTGTCAAAGTATATAGAATACATATGTGATTAGGAGGGTTAGTGGGAGCGTACATATTACTTTCTAGTGTTATATATCTTAACGACATTGTCATTATTATAGTAAAATGAGATGTTTATGAGGTAAAAGATTTACCTAAGTCTTCTTTACTCCGTGATAAAAGTGGGAGTAGTCTCTTTTATATACGATATAAAGTTTTATATAAGATATAAAACCAAGAGACTTGTGAGATACTCCTATTAGTCGTACATTAGATATGATCTAATGAAAGACATAACAAGGCTATCTGTATGACATTTAGTATAACTGTTCGACAGTTATTATGTGTCTTATATAAAGTATTCATTTTCCGTAAAGGATGATTCCTTTTTCGAAAGAGATATTGATTAGAGTGTCTAATCAATCTTATGTATCATTTGATGATGACATAATAAATACTTTATAATGTGCGATTATAGATATTGATTTAATCGTAATTGTTACGAGTTATTTTGACATCCTATAGACCATATGATGGATCTTGAAACACGTTCTTTGTGATCTTTGAGATATTAAGAACGAGTTTCTAATTCATGGAGAATATAGTCTGCAACCATTAGGGTCATATTAGTTTTGAGACTAATTATGACGTTAGACAGTCTACGTCATAAAGAGTCACAAAAGATGCAGTGGGAGTGTCACGAAGGATTCTACTTTTTAGTGGAATCAAATGCAACTTTTGAAGTATTGACTTATGAAGTTGCATAGTGACCTTATAAAATAGAAGTTTTAAATTGGTGTTGTGCTTGCGGTTGTCCTCATAGTATTTTTGGATTTGATCCCTAAATACTTGGACAACTTAGTAGTTGTAGCATAATACAGATATAGCATCCATTTCATATTAATGTATAATTTAGATTCTACAAAATATGAATGATGCTGACTATGGGAAACGATAGAGTTTGTTTGACAAACTCGATATTTCATAGCGGACTTGTTTCTTACCTCTTAAGTACTGGTGAGCTTTTGAGGGCCATGTGCATATGATACACATTGAGACATGTATATGATACCGTGGATTGGCACTAGAGCAAGTGGGAGAAATTGTTGGGGTTGGTGCTCAGAGCGCCAATCCGGACCGTATTTATGACTGATTCATGAATACGAACATCCCCTTATTCCATAATATTACTTATTTATGGTTGCACCTCTTGTTCTTATATACGTATTCGATCTGATCACGATTAGATTGAAACTAAATGTGGTTTAGTGATATGTATATATTAGACAAAGGCCCGATAATATATAATGCAGTACACAGTTACAAAGTTAGTTTGTAATTGACATTGGGAAGTGTCACTGCTATATGAATATTATCAAACATAGTTCCTGGTCAAGATTTGCTAACACGGGTCGGTTAGTCAAATCCGTTGAGACCAGTACATGTCGTATATCGAGACTTGGTCCGATGGTTTATCCCAATGAACCAAGAGTCTAGGGAGACTCGTATAGACGTGTAGGTGTTTATAATGGATAAACACTGAACGGCTCACCGAAGATTCTTAATGGATGGTACACCAACGTCAATAAGAATCTTCTCGGGTTGAGTAGCATAGTGGTCCTTCGACTTGAGACACCACTGTGGATGTATGAGACATCCTCCACACTTAGATGGCAGTCACGTCACCGATCTATTTAGATCAGACCTCCGCCTGTTCGTTGGGTGTGGATCGATCCTCAGGATATCCTGTGTGTGTCAAGATAGGATCCGTCAGTTCTGTGTACAGAGCATAGGTAGTCCATATATATTTAGCAGTCTGTTAAATCTATGGCCACAGTATACATCGAAAGTAAGTTCCGAGTGTTATTTAGAGATTGCTAATAGATACGTCGACGAGATAATACCTATAGAGATTTGATGTTTACATCTATATCTCTGGGATTATCTGGATACCTGTGATGGAGGGATTATACGTATGCAATGACCTCGACCTGTATGATTCAGCTCGTTTATCCGTGATCGTCATAATCTATGGGTGGATAGATTATGGACACGAAATTGGATTTCGTGACGGATATACCTGAATCTAGAGAGTCTCAATAATGAAACATACTCGTAGAGCACTAGAGCAACATTTATGAATAATGATGATTATTATAAATCGTTTAATCGTTAAACGAAAAATACATGCGAACGGGCTGAACCGTTATTTCCTAATTAATGTGTATTTGTATTTAATATATGATATTATTAAATACACATTAATAAATAGTCAAATAAAGGTATTTGACATATATCATCAATATATGTATTTGAGATATTTAAAGTAAATATAATACATATATTGATATATTTATATTAATTAATTATTTAATTATTTAATTGTTAAATGGTTAATATAATTAAAATATAAATATATCACCAAATGATAAAGTTAGGAAATGATTATAAGTGTTTAATGTTGACTTTAAAGTAAAGGAAATGGTAGTCAAATTGGATTTGACTTCTTTGATATTTGTTTAAAATGTTTAAAATTGAAATATCATTTTTCTTTATTTTTTCTTCAAAATTTCGGCCATGACCTTAAAATATAAGAGTTATAGTTTTTGGTTGCCTTTGTTGACTTAATTAAATATCTAATAAAGTGTTATTATGATATTTATGCAAGTTGATCAAAGATAAAGGTGAAATGAAATTGAAATTAATATAACTTGTATTTGTTTTTGCAATTTCGGCCAAGGCTATTTTACAACAAGTATATATTGTTTTCATTTCACTTTCATTTGATAACCTAACACACTTTAAAGAAAAACTCCATTAATGGAAGCAAAGGAAGCTTGTGAGAAAGTTGGGAGATACTGTATCATCCCAGGTTGGGAGATACTGTATCATCCCAGGTTTAAAATCCATGGGTGGTGCATTTGGAGGAAACATGATGCACGAGGGTGTAGCTGTGCGAGTTGGGTGGAGGTACTCTTCAAGAGTCCTCCTGGGTGGTCTCTCGTATTCACTCATGTTGTGTGCACTAGATGTGGAAGGTGTAGCAAAGAGATTGTCAAACAAACTCTCTGAATCAGAATTCTCTTCCTCGGTTCTAACGAATCTACCAAATCTATCCCTATGTCTAGGCATGCAATTAATCACGAGTGATACTAGAAACAGAAATAAAAGAATAAATTAAAATTTTACTAAGATTATAAAGAAAATAAGCGGAAAATAAATTCAAGGATAAAAACTAAGAAAATTAAAATAACTGAAAAATAAATGAAACGAAGTTACCGCTTCATTGTAAACTAAGCAAACCTGGTCCTTTTGCTTGTAAACCGTCTCCCCGGCAACGGCGCCAAATATTGATTACGCCCAAATATGACTTGCGGTTATCGCAGTATAGCTGGGGTGTCGATTCCTCAGAGAGATGGTTACAGGAACTAATTTACTCAAACAAAAACGTTAACCGTAACTAAAATAAAGAAAACGAATAAATTGATAATTAAAGTAAAGATAAATAAAATAATGAAAAAGGTAATAAACGATAATGGCAGAGAAAAACAGCAAAGCGTCGGGAATCCCTCTTGCATCAAACTCCTATATTCAGTTATTAATTCCTATTACTACTCAGTTGAAGGTTTCACATCCCAAACCAACAACCGGAATATATACAATACTACGCATATTCAAATTCTAAGATAATTAATGATTATTTTCTCTATGTTAACAGCACACAAAAGTCATCGTTACGAGTTATTTAACGTCGACAATATACCCTCAAGCAATACTGCAGCCGAAGACCAACACGCAAAACAACTTTACCAGTCACAATTAAATTCGCAAACCACACATAGAAGAAGCATGACTGGATCTATACGGGATTTGACAAAACATAATTTCTGGATTAATAATATAATAATAAAAATTATATAATAAAATATAAAATATAGAACTAAATACTTAACAATAAACCCGAATAAGTGATGTTTCAAAGTACATTTTCATGCACTTATCACAACCCCCAACCAGCTTATTGCTAGTCCCTAGCAATTCAAGCGCAAAATAAAATAAAAACTAAACTGAATAAATAAAAATAAGTAAAAATTATCTAAGCCACTTTCGTAGGGATCACGATTGCATTTAGCATATGCAACAAGCCTTTAAACCCCTAGGTGTCCCTAGTGGACGAGTTATAGTCTCGTGAGGGCTTACAGCGACGATACCCACAAACGTCAAATCAAAACACACAATCATGCAAAAATAAAAATTAAATAGTCCCAATAGTTTCACATAATTTTGTCATCAAAGAATGCATAGTAATGAAATCAGAGAACTTTCAAAGAACTCAACGTAACTCAAATCTAAGTCTTTGAATAAGTCATCTAAGCCAGACTCAGAGTGTGTGTGTGCTAAGGTTCGTTCACAGCTTTATTCCTAGGTAAGTCAACTCAATGATTTCGTTTAAAAATCGGGATCGATGGGTCAAACCAACCTAGATATCTCAATTAAGTTCTGTAATTGCTTTCATGTGCTCAATATGGTATGATTTCTCTTTTTTTTCTTTCTTGTCTCGTTTTGCTTTTCTTTTGAATTTTTCTTTTCTTTCTCATTTGACATTTTTTTTTCAACACACCTACCCTTTAATGTATCATTTCTCCTCATGGTGGTCCTAATACTCGCTCATGGGTAGCTTCACGCTTATCGGTTATAGGTGGTTTATTTTCTTTCTTCAGAGACTTTTCTTTTTATTTTCAATCATACCATACGTCATGAGCTTTAAAGTTTAATTGGGCCTAAATTGATTTCTGAGCTTATGGGGTAATTCCCGGATTGGACTTTGGTTATTGGGTTTGACCCGAGTTGACCAAAAGTCCACGCCTTAAAGAAATTAATTAAAAGCCCATTGGACTTTAATTAAATTAATATTGGATATTAATCGGGCTTTGAGACCCGTAACGATTAAATTTGGAATTTAAGTCGTAAAAGTTCATTAATAAAGTGTGATATTTAATTTGGAATTAAATAATGAGTTAGCATTAAATACATATTAAATTGGATTTAATTTTGTAGTTTAATTTAATTCGAGAATTCGTACTTTGAGTACTTATTCGCAAAACGAGTTTGACTTGTGCAAAATCAAATCGTTGTTTGAACATTGGATGGTCATTAATTATCAGATTAATTAATTTGATTAGATTGATTGATAGCATGCTTGTGTGAATACATGGTTGCGATGCATGAATAATGTATATCGGATGGATATTAGATGGGTGGGGCAATTTTAGAAATTGTTGTAATAAATTTGATTTATTAATTGGACCTGCGTGTCCAGCCTTATCACCTCCTTATTCTTTGTATTCTCTTCTCACCTATTCCCTTCAATGTAAATGAGGTTTCTTTAGAAGTGTAGTGTAACGGGTAGAAGTAAATACTTGTGCTAGCGGGAGAGACAAAGGGAGAGATTTGATCTAGGATCAATGTGTTAAATATCCATCCGCATATCATTATTATTTATTTATACGCGCTTTATTATGTGTTTAGAATGCATGTTTAAGGGCGTATGATGAGGAGACCTTAACAAAGATAATAAATTGGTTGCCAATTTGCACGCGAAAAACCCTCAAACAATATTAAGCGTTTTTCCTTCCATTGAGTGATTCTTACTCAAGATCCAAGAATGGCATTGGTTTATTGGCCAAAGTCAAGGCCTTTGTCCGTCGAGGATGTGTTTGAATCACGAGAGCTTTGTTCCATGTCAGTGTCTTGTCCAAGTTGTGGTTTGTTGGCCAAAGTCAAGACCACTTCTTGTCCATCGACATTGATTACGAAGCTTTCCATGGTCAATGGGTCGCGCTTAACTGGGATCACTAAGTTTGTTGTGCCAAAGCCAAGGCTTAGTTGATTCAGAGGAAAAAGGTTAGGTAATATATTGGATATATTGGCATATATAAGATATATGTTTCGGACTTGGATGTCCCCCTACTGGATCTAGGAATTGGATTGGATCCAATTGATCTTAGAGATCTACCTAGTTAATTATCATAAAATTTGTTGGCCAAAGTCAAGATTGTGTGATATTTAACGGGATCCTAGCCCACTAGGAAACACGGTTTCCCGAGTACTCGACAGAGGGTTAGAGGCTCGCCGAAAAATAGTGGGAGGCAAGAATTAAATTTGCAATATTCGTTTAATTACTTGCCATACGCGCTCAAACCAAATATCTTTCGTCAAATAAATTAAATGTTAGTTGGACTAATATTTAAATGTTGTTTTAATAAATAGTTTGACTATATTCAAACTATTCATTTATAGTTGATTTTATAATTGGATTATAGTAATCAATATAATTGATTTTAATCTATTAAATTATAGTTGATTAAATAGTTGGACTATTGTAATCATTATAATAAATAGTACCTAAATCGTTAATTAAATAGTTGGACTATTAAAATCAAGATATAATTGAAAGATTGACATTTAAGACATAATCCAAGGGAAAATGTATTTAAATGGTTTAATTTTCAAATTAAAAATAATTTCAGGATAGTCCTGAAAAATAATAAGTTACTTTATTAGATAAAATAACATATTAGGCCTAAGCCCGGAGTTAAGCAAACAGTAGAGCATAATCTTTGGAAGATTATGTGATGATAACTTAAGTGCTTAATCCATTTAGCTTGTCGCAGTTGACTCCTTAATTTCTGAATCAGAACTAAGGATTAGATCCTTAAAGTATGATAAGGAAATTGAAGGATCTTTATAAATCTATACTTAGATTTTAGATGTATTAAATTGCAATACTAAACTCTTGGAGAGTTAATGACTATTCTCAAGGAGATAAAGTCAAAAGTTTGTAATAAGACAAGTACCGCAAGGCACACCTTACTTTGATATTCTAGAAACCCGAGGCTTGGCCAAAGGCTTCTGGAATGTTGAAAAAAGGCAAAGGCAAAATCATTATAATCTTCTGAGAAGATAAAGGACATATCCCAAAATGTCTGCCTAAATTGTGGCAAACGGGATCGCGGAAGCGTGACTGCCATTTGGACAAAGCAGACATGAAGTAATTGAAGACGAGGCAAGGCTCTGACTTCAAATATGTTTGTCATAATTATGTTCACTACTAGTATTAAATTGGATTTTAAATACTTAGTGTGGTACATAAAATATATGTATTGATGTTCAGAATCTGCTATGAACATGATACTGACTTCAATAGAGATTTAATCTGTGAATTGAAAACGGGACGAAAGTCGCTGTTTTAACCGTAGATACCTAAATTTAGGAACTACCTTCGGGTATGTACTTAAATCTCTATATCAGTGCTTAACCCGCTACGGGTGAACCTTTATATTCTAGAACACTAAAGTGTTTCATTATATAAAGATGATATTGAGATAAACACATTAGATGTGAATAACAGCATTTATATTTTGAATATAAATAAATCTCAAATATATATAACATGACAAACAAATAGCTCAAACTGATTTGATCAGAAGAAACTCAATTGTGGCATTGTTGTCTGGGACACAACTAAAACAAGAATCGTATATCCACACTTTTGAAGAGTGGGTACTCGGACTGATTTGATTCCATTCAAATAAAGTCAACGAATCTAGTTTATTGGGTAAAATGCCTAAAACACTATTTACTTGGTAAAAGTGCAAATGCCACATATCTGTTAGCCCTAGTTCATAGTGAAGCAAGTGGGCCCATGTCTAGCTAGGCTAGATGTGGATATGAATATTTCGTGACCTTTACGGATGTGGCATCACGTTATGGTTATGTGTCTCTTTTGAAACACAAATCAGAAACTTTTAAGTTTCGACACGAAAATAGACAAACAGATCGGCTAAAGTATTAAACCGTCACGGTTAGACCATAATGGAAAATACTTAAGCAATAAGTTTCTAATATACTTGAAAGAGTATAGTATTCTTTCAATGAGGACTCTTCCCGGAACACGTCAGTTTGACGATGTGCCCGAACCGAGTAACCGAATTTTATTGGACATGATAAGATTAATCATGAGTCGCTCTGAGCTACTATTTCCTTCAACGGATACACTTTAACAGTGTAAGAACTTATTTTGAATAAGGTTCCATAAAATTTTGTTTGAGAGATTTCATATTAGATATGAACAGGAAAGAAATCGGGTTTCTCATTCCTGAAAATTGGGAATGCTAGGCATATGTTTGGATGATACCAAACTAAAACCCAAATTGGATAAGTGCCAATTGTAGGTTATCATAGGGATACCAAAGTATAGTACTTATACAACTCACTAGAGAACAATTAGATTGTCGCTCACCATGCGGTTTTCCTGAGAGGAATACCTATATGCAGTGGTAAGTGTGAGGATAGTAAAACTCGATGAAAATCAGAGTAATACTATTCATGACACCGAATCTTAATGGAACATAAATAGTTCATCAAGGATGAAACTATACCATTAATCCTTGAATACACAAGAACCGCGTGAGTCAGAAAACAACCTGGGGTATGGGTTTCTGATCTCACCTCATAAAGATGTTTATCTTATTGAGGTATACCAACTGACTACGTATGAGGAAGTGATACAAGGTATCGACTCCCTATTATGACAAAGTGTCAAGAGTCTGAAATAGATTCCATGTATATCAACAAGTTTGGAAACTAGTTGATGTACCACAAGGCATTGTGCCTATTGGTACTATATAAGTCTTCAAGGAAGACATACATGGATGGCAACATACCAACGTGTAAAGCTAGGCTTTTAGCGGAAAGGTATCGTTATCAACATTGTGTTGATTACGATTCAACCTTTTATCTGTTGCCACGGTAAATCCATTTGGATAATGCTTGTTAATGCTGCATGTTTCATTTGTGAAATATGTCAGCTTAATGGGAAAATCGCTTTCCTGAAAAGGAAACCTTTTGGAGGATGTTTACAACATCCTGTCGGTTTTGTCGTACTAAAACTAGCAAACAAGGTTTGCAGGTTATTCGATCCATGTTTGGATTGAAGCAAACATAGGTTCTAGGAATTATCGTTTTGATGTAATCATAATGGTTTATGATTTAATTCAAAACAAAATGATTCTTGTGTATATAAGAGGGTTAGTGGGAGCGCACTGACAGTGGCTGTCCTATAAATAATTATATTAATATATGTCATTTCTTGGAAATGATATTCCCATAAATAAAATCGGTGAAAGTTTGGCTTTCGATAAAACTCTCCGAGAAATCGTAAATTGAAAAATGTACGCGACCTGGTGTCTCATACGCCTTGAGCATATGGATTCAAAAACAGGCCAATCCAAGTGATAGTCACTGGATTGATGTTAAGAACATCTGTTAGTATCTTAGAGAACTAAGGATGTTGTCTTAATCTTTAGAGAAGGAGAACTTGAAGTGACTGGGATCACTAATGCAAGTTTCCTAAACCGATAAAAACGACTGTAAGTCGCAAACGGTACTATACAGTTTGAATAACGGTACAGTGAGCTGGAAATCTTCCAAGCAAGATACTGTTATCGTATAAACAACAAATGCGGGTTATTGTTGCAGCTGAGGCGGTAATAGAAGCCATTTGGGTCGATAACAAATCTAATTAGATTAGATATAGTTCTGTTAGCAGCTGAGCTAGGCTACAGCACAGGCTAAAGAATTATTGGTCTCATCAACGATCCAGATATATACTTCGATAATCATCTGATTTGTTTGGATCATACATCGTGGCGATGTGATGATAGAATAAATCGCATCAGATTATAGTCATGCAAATCTGCTGACGAAAGCCTTTTCTCAGCAGTTTGAGCCAACCGTACATAGTTCGGGTGTATGACACTCGAGTGACTAGCTATAGGCCAAGTGGGAGATTGTTGGATAATTATGACCATAGCGTCACTATTTGTACAGATCATGGTGTTATTGTACAAATTAACTATGTGACAAAGGAGATTGCACTCTTATCATTTGTGATTAGATCACCTAGATGTATAAATGATATGAGGTCCTTATGATTTGTTCCTGGATTGAGAATGATATGAGACAGTATCAGTCCACGAAGGATAAATCATTAAATATCCCTAGTCAGAGCATTGTCGAGATTGGACATCGATAAATGCGTAAAAGACTAGTATTACACTTGTGCGCGTTGTGAGGGCACAACGGCATAGTTCTCATATATTTGGGTATAGGATACTCATGCAAGTGTAATAGGAGGTTGTGTTTTATCGATGGTACGGGAAACAGCTTCGCTCTAGATAGACCCCCTCAGAATTCCATTGGTAGTATGACTATGTGTCTATGGAAGTCCGATATCAGGGTAGGTGTATTTGGTCTTAACTTGAGACTTGCACCGCTAATACTTGCGACAATCAATATACTTTGGTTTTGGTCATCCAGGGCTTTAACCGGTTTCTGTGTACGCCTCTTCTGGGTATATCGAGAATCGTAGTGTGTTGGGTGTGATGTCAAGACGGAAGTATCACTCCAGTCATAGTGGAGATGATGGTCACGTAGGATACGAGACTGGTTCTCTTAAATGCTGCAGATATCGGGATATTATGACAAGGTCATGTATATCCCATTATAGAGACTAGTTACCAGACATCCGACATGTGTTTCGTACGGGGCAGACACAATTCCAAACCCAGGCCTAGCACGTGATCATCCGATACTGGATCGACATATACAATACTACGTATACTACGCCTGATATAGATCTTATATTCATGTTAGGATATTTCTGGAGAATTGGGTAGGCATGACGCTTTGCTAGAAGCCAACCTTGTCTTGTAAATCGGTACAAACGTAGTACGAGGTACTTACGTGTTCGGATAGTCCGACGACTGAATTTACTGCCAACATATCCGGGGATCTCATGGGTCGCTTCCCGAAGATTCACCGATGATGTATGACTCGCACTTTTAATTAATCTGGGATTAATTAGATGAGAGAGAAAATTAATCTGGGATTAATTGCGGAGATATTTTATCTGGGATAAAATATCATTTAAAGAGAGATAACGATTAATTTGGAATTAATCGATTAAATAATATATTCGATATATTATACGAAATTAGATTTCGACGCAGAATTAAAATTAGATTTTAATTCGGGCGAACGAGTTAATTTAGAATTAATTCGTTAGCGACGTGAATAGTGATTTCGCTAGGCATAATCATTTAATTGCGTCGCAATGGAAAATTCATTAATTTGGAATTAACGAACCCGAGCCCGGGATTGTTTGCGAGTGCATTCGCCTTTCGAATTCGAGTGCGGCACGCAAGTCAAATCAAGCGTCAAATCATTAGTCACATCAAGCTTCAAATCAATTGTCACTTTGAGTGATGTGACAAGTTGTCACTTGATTGAATGATGTGAGTTGATGGTAGTTGTTGGAGTTGTTGGAAGGCTTGTGTCCTTTGACTTTTGAAAGCCAAAAAAATTGGTAAACCATTTATTTGATTTATGGAAAATATATAAGTGTATTAGATACACTTTACCAATAACAAAACACACATTTTCTTTCTCTCTTTCCTCTTCATCTTCACGCCCAAAGTGGGCAGTCCACTGCTTCTGGTTTGCTCACTGCCGTGAGCAGTAAGAGAAGAAAAGCAATGATTTTGTTGCAAAATCTTGGTGCTAGCACACTCCGGAGTCGTCCGTAGGTGATAGGGAAACCCACCAGTGTGCATGGAATGATTTAACAAGAAAGCTTGGAGCTTGATTCACCCATCCATGGCCGAAAATGAAGATAAAAAATTCCTCACTGCCGAATGCACTTGGAGGGAGAAGAAATAATTTTTGTTCATCACCGCATCGACTCAACCGATCATTGTGAGTATTCCGCGACTTCTTTGATTGTATTTGCACTTGTTTCATGCTTGATAATGATCATTGGGACCTTAGAGAATTCCAACATTTTCCTCCCTTTTACGAAAATCTGGCTTCTCAAAGTGCAAAAAGCTTCTCTGTACCTGAGACTAGCAACCTTCCAATCGACCAGACCAATCGCTAACTCTCCTTCTCAACTCAAGTAAGTTCCTGCTCGCCCCCTCTCCATTATTTGTTGTATTCTACCGTCATTACTTGGTACTTGTGGATTTTTACTTGTTGCTGCTTGTTCTTCTTTTCTTCTATCATACTTATCTCCTCGTTTTGTGTTGCGAAGCATGTTTGGGGTTTGGTGTTGAGTGTAACATGTGTATGTTTCCTGGTTGGAGGGTGGGTAGTGGGGTAGGATGCACGCGTTTCGGTTTTTTTAAGTGTTGTGTTTGGTTGTATGTGTTTAGGGAGAGACTTGTTGTTTGTGGCCATTGCTAGGGCATTTAGAGACTATAGGCTAGGTTCCTGGAAGTTAGAATAGCCCTTCAATCTGTTACGCCTTAAACTGACCACTGACTGACCTTCTCGTTCATGGCGACTGTAAGGAATGTCTGACGCTGAATCTTCCTCGGCCAAACCCGCAGAACCTCAACCTCCTCATACTGAAGAAACCTCTTCCAGCTCAGGCTCTCCAAGCCTAGAGGGCTAGACGCCACCCCAACCCCTTCTCAAGAATGAAACGACACCTAACACCATAGAATCCCTCGGAGAGATCCTGAGCCGGGAGAACTGGACTGCTCGGTCTTGGACATGAACCGGCCCTTGACCATCACGGGAGATGCCTTATGCGTACACCGTCAATAGTACGAGGTCCATATAGACATAGCACTTGAGGTCTCTGGTTCACTAGACCGCGCGAGCCAACCTGACGATGGCTCGGTCGCCCTTCTTCCATCATTCTTTGAATGCGATCTTCGGCTATCCATTCAACCATACTTCACGGGGATGTTGGACAGGATGAAGATCGCTCTCTGTCAATTAAACTTGAATAGTTGGAGAATTCTGGCCGGCTTGCATATGATCTGGTACAGGGCAGGCCTCGGAGAGCCGTCCTTCGAGGAGTTGAAGAGGCTCTACAAACTGAAGGCCAACCACCGATCTTATCATGGTTGGTACTATATTTCTTCATACCCTGACGTCCTCCCCTCATCAAGGACCTTCCCCAAACAACCAAAAACTTCAAAGACCCCTGGTTCTGGGCTACATGTGACTGGGGACGAACCCGACCAACGTGCTCCGAGATGACAGAGGTCCCAGATATCCTCAGAGCATGAGGTTAGGGCCCGAACTCTTGGCTTCTTTTTCTCAACTTTCATGATAAAATGCTAACATCTTTAACCCTTCTCAACCTACTGGAGGGATCCTCCCAAGGTTACTCATGAGGTCCGATCTAGAATCACGGTGGCTCAGAAATATGCCGGTCATTGGAAAAAGATAGTCAATGACACGGCCTTCCTAGAGTCGGGCCTGATTCGGAGTGCACCCTCATAGGTCCCGAGGCGACTAGGTAGATTCTCACTTACTTTCTAACCGATTCTCTTGTGTGCTTTAACTCACTAATGACTTGAAATCACCCGAATTCCAAACTGACCATGCTATTGCCTTGTACTTTGCAGGAATATTGAAGCAGCCCAATGTCCTTGACAGAATCAAAGAACTGGCGAAGAAGCCCGGGCTAAGTGAAGCCAGAAGATCTCGGAGACGGTTGACCACTCTGATTCTCGCGGAGGCCAAGGAAAAAACCAAATCAGTTGCTCGGCCAGCGGTACAGCCCGTACCTTCTCCAATAAGGGCGGTACCAAGTACAACTATCCGACCTTCATTTGAGTCTTCCAGACCTTTAAGCAAACGTCGTCGCCTGTCTGGAGACGTAGCGGTCGAACCTGAGGAGGAGGAGGGGGAGGAAGAGCAGCCCCTGAGGAGAAGGTCCATTGCTCGAGGGGAGAGGTGAGTTGCTGAGGCTCCTCCAAGTTCTGGAAAAGGTGTTGCGGCGTTGGGGTGGATGATCTTAGCAATAAGGTCCGAGAGGCCACTTTTCATCTGGTGTCTGCCTTCAATCAGCTAGCCGAAGCCATGCCCCTCGAGATGATCCCGCAATACGAGGACATCTCCCCAGAGGAAGTGATTTCCTGTCTCTCTTTCCGAATTGCCGAGGTAGACTTTCTTCTTTGCTCCCGCAATGTACTTTTACTTGTTTTCTAACTTCTTCCATTCTTTCCTGCAGGATAATTATTTGATGGCCTGGAATAAGGACCTGCGTATTAGTCTTCTATCTGAGGGGGGCCAGATGCAGAGGCTCCAAAGCCAAATCACTGAGCGGGAAGCCGAGCTGGCCAAGAGGGATGAAAAAATAAAGTCTTTGGAGGGGATTGCGGCAGAGGCCCTTAAACTAAATGAATCTCTCTAGAATGCCTTTGCCCCCAACCAGGAAGAACGCAGAGGCTACTCAGGAAGAGAATAAACACCTAAGGTGGGAGGTGGTGAGCGCTGAATCCAAGCTGAGGAAAATCACCGAAGAGAGAGATCAGGCTTGAGAGGAGCTGGAAAAGAGGGAGGCTGAGCTGGAAAGGATGGAGGCTGAACTGGAGGGTGAGCTGGAGAGTGCCCAGCTCAAGGGGATCGGCTACTGCACCAAGATTATTCCAATCCTGATGCTCGAGGTTAACATGGAACCAATCAACGTGGCCATCCGCTTCTGCAAATGGGAACTTTCTGAGGATGAGGCCCGGGAATTACCTGCCCTCCCCTCGGAAGAAGTCCAGGACCCGGAGCCTATCTCCACCGTGCCCATGCCCCTGGCCCCTGATGAGGTCCAGCCTGAAGCACTCGCTCCTGCCCTTGAAGTTGAAGTCACCGAAGCCCCTTATGTCTCGCAGGCCGAAGTTGAGGTTACTTTTGCCAAGCCTGTGTATGACAGCCTTCCATCCGGGCCTGCTGAAGAAGAAACAGCCGCCCATGTGCGGCCTGACCAGTAAAGGGTGACCCGAATGGGGCCCTATGTATTTTGAAAACAATGCACTCCTTTTGTAATTGCAACTTTTTTCTTTACTTCCTGCCTTCAGTACTTCGAACTTTCTAACTTGTTTTTCCCAAATCCGGATGTAATCTCGTACCCGACCAATTCTAGTCTAGCCGCGAGGGGATAGTCTATCCCCGAGCCAAAATCAAATGCATTCGGTGGGATGTAACCCGACCCCGAGCTGAGGAGAACACTTGGCTTTGTGGGAATGTTACGTCGCCAAACCAATGAGATGGACTCGGTGGGATGTAACCCGACCCCGAGATGAGAAGAACATTTGGCTCTGGGGGAATGTTGATGTTGGGTTTCTATTAGGTTCCAAGGATCAAATCAAGCAATGAAACATATATGTATGAATACTCGTAAAAGCATGGCGGAATCATACTTACAACGATCGGCTTTTGCGACGTGAGGAACAACAAAAATCTTCATGTTTTTCCCTCATTGAGCTCTCGACATTTGAGGAATTTCGTGCTCCAAATTCGGTCCAAGCTCCAAGCTTTCGAATGATGATTCCAAGCTCACAAGTCGGTTTCCCTATCACCTTCGCAAGACTCTTAAAACGTGCTAGCACTCCGAAAATTTTGCCGCAAAACTTCCTAATGCTTCTTCTTCATTCTCGGCTTTGGCAGATTTTAGAAGAATAAAATGCCCCTTGGGCGAGAGAGATGGAGAGGAGAAGAGAAAAAAATGTGTTATGTATTAGTTAATTGATTTCCAAAATCAATTAAACATATACCATTTTTCATTTCATTTCAAAAAAAGTCAAAGGCAAAAAATAATTAATGCCTTCCAACTACCACCATCAATCAATAGTGACATGTTGTCAATCACTCAAAGTGACTTGACATCACATCAATCAAAGTGACTAAAGATTTGACGCTTGATGTGACTTGTGGGCCACACTTTAATTCGCAATGCGAGTGCTCTCGCAAACACTCCCGGGCTCGAGTTCGCTAATTCCAAATTAACGAATTTTCCGTTGCGACGTAATTAAATAATTATGCCTAGCAAAATTACTATTCATGTCGCTAACGAATTAATTCTAAATTAACTCGTTCGCCCGAATTAAAATCTAATTTTAATTCCGCGTCGAAATCCAATTTCGTATAATATATCGAATATATTATTTTATCGATTAATTCCAAATTAACCGTTCTCTCTTTTTCATTAATATTTTATCCCAGATAAAATATCTCTGTAATTAATCCCAAATTAATTTTCTCTCTTATAATTAATCCCATATTAATAAAGTGCGAGTCATACGTCATCGGTGAATCTTCGGGAAGTGACCCATGAGATCCCCGGATATGTTGGTAGTAAATCCGGTCGTCGGACTATCCGAACACGTATGTACCTAGTACTACGTTTTTACCGATTTACAAGACATGGTTGGCTTCTAGCAAAGCATCATGCCTACCCAATTCTCCAAAAATATTCTTACTGGAATATGTGATCTATATCAGACGTAGTATACGTAGTATTGTGTATTTCGATCCAGTATCGGATGTCACGTGCAAGGTCTGGGGCTGGAATTGTGTCTGCCCCGTACGAAGCACATATCAGATCTCTGGTAACTAGTCTCTATAATTGGATAATCATGACCTAGTCATATTATCCCGATGACTGCAGTACATAAGAGAACCAGTTCCGTATCCTACGTGATCATCATCTCCACTATGACTGGAGTGATACTTCCGTCTCGACATCACACCCAATACACTACGATTCTCAATATACCCAGAAGAGGCGTACACAGAACCTGTTAAAGCCCTGGACGACCAAAAACCAAAGTATATTGATTGTCGCAAGTATTAGCGGTGCAAGTCTCAGGTTAAGACCAAATACACCTACCCTGATTCGGACTTCGATAGACACATAGTCATACTACCAATGGAATTCTGAGGGGTCTATCCAGAGCGAAGCTGTTTCCGTACCATCGGTAAACACAACCTCCTATTACACTTGCATGAGTATTCTATACCCAAATATATGAGAACTATGCCGTTATGCTCCCACAACGCGCACCAGTGCAATACTAGTCTATTCTGCATTATCGATGTCCAGTCTCGATATTACTACGACTAGGGATATTTAATGATTAAACCTTCGTGGATTGATATTGTCTCATATCATCTCAATCCGGAACTAATCATACGGACCTTCTATCATTTATACATCTTGGTAATCTAATTACAAATGATAGAAGAGCAATTTCCTTTGTCACGTAGTTAATTTGTACAAGAACACCATGATCTGTACAAATAGTGATGTTATGGGCCATAACTGTCCAACAGTTACGTCCCAAGACCAAGGAGATGGACTCGGTGGGATGTATCCCGACCCCGAGCTGAGAAGAACACTTGGCTCTGGGGGAATGTTACGTCCCCAGACTAATGAGATGGACTCGGTGGGATGTAACCCGACCCCGTGCTGAGAAGAACACTTTGTTCTGGGGGAATGTTACGTCCCCAGACTAATGAGATGGACTCGGTAGGATGTAACCCGACCCCGAGCTGAGAAGAACACTTGGCTCTGGGGGAATGTTACGTCCCTAGACCAATGAGATGGACTCGGTGGGATGTAACCCGACCCCGAGCTGAGAAGAACACTTGGCTTTGGGGGAATGTTACGTCCTCAGACCTATGAGATGGACTCGGTGGGATGTAACCCGACCCCGAGCTAAGAAGAACACTTGGCTCTAGGAGAATGTTATGTCCTCAGACCAATGAGATGGACTCGGTGGGATGTAACCCGACCCCGAGCTGAGAAGAACAATTGACTATAGGAGAATGTTACGTCCCCAGACCAATGAGATGGACTCGGTGGGATGTAACCCGAGTTGATGGAACAATAAGTCCTCGGCGGAACAAATCCAGCCCCGAGCCGATAGAACAATGCAGACTCGGCAGAACGATTCCAGCCCCGAGCTAGTGGAATAATACAGACTCGGCGGAATGAATCCAGCCCCGAGCTGGTGGAATAATACACTCGGCGGAACGAATCCAGCCCCGAGCTGGTGGAATATAATAGACTCGACAGAACGAATCCAGCCCAGAGCTAGTGGAACATAGCAGTCTCAGCGGAGCGAATCCAACCCCGAGCTGGTGGAATATTACAGAATCGGCGGAATGAATCCAGCCCCGAGCTGGTGGAACATAGCAGACTCGGCGGAACGAATCCATCCCCGAGCTGGTGGAACATAGCAGACTCAGCGGAAAGAATCCAGCCCTGAGCTGGTGGAACATAGCAGACTCGGCGGAACGAATCCAGCCTCGAGCTGGTGGAATAAAACAGACTCGACGGAATGAATCTAGCCCCGAGCTGGTGGAATATTTGAGACTTACACGAGGTAAGATTTTCAACCTTTGAGGCTTTGCGGATCCCGGCGCGGGCGTCCCCTCACCGGGCATCAGCGAAAAACAAAAATGGAGTAAAATAAAATTAGCAAAATGGAGGTGACTTAGCACATACTCCGCATAAATTCGAAAAAAATAACAACTCGGGTTCCCCGAGGCAGCGTCCTGCCTGGTGCCTCCCAAAACACAATTCTGAATCTTACAACTCAGTGTCCCGACTTACCAGGCTTCGGATCGGTGAATGGCCGAGACCCTAAGGGCAGAAACCCCTCATGTTGGGCGGCTCTGGAGCCTGCAAGCGCTATGAGGGAAGAAACCTCCCCATGTCGTGCTTCTCTTGATCCGAGGCGGTCAGACAGATACCCCACGGGGGAAGAAGGCACCCCATGTGCGTCATCCATTAGGTGGTTCTCAACGGGACTCACCATCCGACTCGCAGGGGAAGAAACCTCTATGGGTCCGGTTTACCCGAGACTCCTGCAATCAAGGGGGCCATTTGGCCATACCCAAGCCAGATGGTCTGATGGTTCTCAACGGGACTCACCAGCCAACTCGCAGGGGAAGAAACCTCCATGGGTCCGGTTTACCCCGAGCTTCTCCTCAAAGATGTGAGTCATGGGGTAGTAACGTTCCGGCCTCGGGGTTTGATAATGACACCCGGGGTTGGCGTGCTGCGAGGGGTTCGCATTTTTCCTATATGCACCTCATCCCTTGATGCGTTCTGGATCCTCAAAGGTGAAATGAGTCAGGTTGGAACACTTCCACTCGGGGGTTCGATAATGACACCCGAGATTGGCATGCCACGGGCTTGGTGCCCTTCCCGACTACCGATCACCCCTTCGCATCGAGCACATCCAAAAAATATTGAAAATAACTTTCGCATTTGATTAACAAATAAGTAAAATAGATAAGTTTCTTAAAAAAATGAGAGTTTTATTCATATTTAAGGAACATGTTGCCCTTCTTACAACTCTTTGCGGGTCATTTTAAGAGAGGCTCTTACAATTGTTTGCTCTGGTTCTTGTCTTACTGTTCGAGACATCTTCTAGTTTGAGCTTCTTCAGATCCTTCTGATCAATCTGACTGGGTTCTCCCTCAGGTTTTCCTCCCATCCTCCCATCTGGACGGATCACTGCTCTGAATGGAGGGGACCCGATGGATGATGTCCTCTGCCCTTGGCCAATTTGCTCCTTGGCCGATCCTTCAGCACTACCTCCATGTAGAACAGAGGACCCTGGCAGGCCGAACACGGATGGCACCCGCTCCTGGAGGGACTTGTTCAACCAAGACGTCACCCATCCACAATGTTACATTCCATTCTACAACTCAGAAAATGAAAGCTTCTACTGTCAACCTTCCCTCTTCTTGCGAACCATTTCCTCTTCCGTTCTGACCATCTTCTTCCCTCACTTTCATAAACCATTCTGCTGCTGAACTCTCCAATGACCCATGGTTTCCACCTTCTACCATCGTCTTACTACGCAAGTTGCTTTTTGCTCTTTCCCCACATACGGCGCAAACTGTTGACGGATGATTTTCGTCCCAGGGGCAGTTTTGAGATAACCTTCCCGAGACAACCCTCCATCAACCTTGAATTTGTTTGGTTATGGGGAGACCAAAGGAAAATATAGTAAAAGGCAAGAAATAAACACACAAAGTCGACAATGAGTTTTAACGTGGTTCAGCGGAGCAAGTCCAGCCTACATCCACGGGCACAAAATGGGGTATTCCTCTTTTATTACTTAAATCGGGCTCGGCCGACCTGTTTTCAGAGTAAGACCGAGTTGTTTTGTTCTCTAGGGTTTACAAGTAATTCTCTCTCTTTGTTATAAGTTTTGCTGTCAAAAATGATCGTCCTCCACAAACAAATCTCACTTCTATTTATATACCCAGAGAATACAACATTGTTCTCCTACTCTCATGACGTTTCCCGCGCGGTCTCTGACTGATTGAAGGGCTCTCGGCCCCAAGACTGTTGTCAGCGAAAGCAAGCCTGCCGTCTGACGACCTGTCACATCAACCTGTTTTCTCCACTGCCACACGTAACAATAATGATGCCAGCCTGTAAAGATCTTCCATACCGTGACATGTGTCGGAGGAAAAATCCAACTACTCTGGTCCCACGTCGGTCTTCAAGACGTCAGCCGAATGATTTACCGAGCTTCACAAGTTGTTCCCGTCCTGAATCAAAATGTTTGAGCTCATCCACTTGTCCCAGGGGGTAATGCCAAATCAAACCGAGCTTTCTGGTCAAATATGGTCGGCCTCAGCTCTGATGTTGTCGGTCTCTGAAATCTGCACCAATTTCGAGGAAGAATTGCTCGGATTCTCTTACCGCCCGAGACCTGACCGATACATCTGGACGTCTGACCCTCTGAAAATGGGAGTTCCCTTTTTTCCATTGCCGAACTATTCAGATACATTAGCTGCAGAAATCCCCATCAATAAAAGGCTTGTTGAACGATCAAATGAGTTGATTTTGGGGGTGGTGTCGAGTCTAAAGAATCCAGAAAAGCTTCCTTAACCTGAGTAAAGACTGGAGGAGCAGAGTGCAAGCGGAGAGTGAGTTTTCTCTTCTTGTTCAAGTTGGCAATGATGTTTACATAAGATGGAGAGTTTTATACTGTTTGGTTTAGAATTTGGTGAGCTTGTAAGTTAACTTATACTCTCATTACAATACTAACAAATTAGTTAATACTTTCTGTTAATACTCTCTACCAAACAGTACCTTTGATGTTGTGGTGATGGGTGTTAGCGTATTAGCGGTTTTGCCGGGAAGCGCAGCGGAAGAAGAAAAATCAGATTTTTTGAATTTCAAAATTTTTTTTAGACTATTAAAATAAACTATTTATTTTATTATTGAATCACAAATCAATTTTAGAAATGTCTAAAATACCTTATTGCCGAAAATAGCCTAAAGTACAAACTTTTTGCTTTTTACTCATTTTAGTCCAAAAGTTTCAAAATCACATTTAAGTATTTCTCAAATGCTACTATACTTCTTATATACTTAATTACATTCATAGAATGAAAAATCCCAATTTAGCATTACGCAAAAACCCTAGAAATTCCAATTAATCAAATTAACCAAATTTCACCAAATTAGCTTTCAATCTAGCATTAAAACAATCTTTCCAACATTCTTAAAGTCTCACCACATCCAAAAACACTCAAGAATAATTCTATGATTCCATAAAGTGGCATGGAAACTTTAGAATGGAAACTTAAATTTCCAAGAGAAAATTAGACTTCAATAACCATTATTAAGCTCAAAGTTTCATCACACATGCATATATTCATCCCAACAAGCATCCAACAAGAAAAACCCATATCCAAGAGAAGAGAAGAGAAGATCAAAACTACATCACATGTATTCAAATAAAGCAAAAGAAACAATTTCCTATTTAAAAGATTAAGAAACTTACCTTGAATTTCCAAATCTTTAAGCTTAAATTTGAGTTTTTGATCTCACCAAATTTTCTCTCTTTCTTAGGATTTTCTTTTGTTGTTCTTGTTCTTAATTTGGGGAAAAAAATGAACAACCCCTATTTGTTCATGTCATGGTCGAAATTGGCCCCGAAGGGAGAGAGGAAAAAATAATTTTTTTATTTTGAAAATAATTTCAAGAAAAAAATATCTCATCCCACTATTATTCAAAAATAGGCCACATGTCACCATTAAATATATAACACATGTCATTTTCATAAATTACATATACTTACATATTTAAAATATATTTATTCAAAGAATTAATTATTTAATATTTTAATCTATTAATTCATTTAATTAAATATATAATATATTTCTACATTTACACTAAATGTAAAATACATCTATGGTTAACATATGTTTCAAATTCATTGGGTAATTAATTAATTAAAACATATCTAATCAAATTATGTATATAATACATATATACATTAATTTAGGCAATTACTGAATGTCCTCGCATGTGCAATTTTCGTATAACCGTTAAACGATTTTCGAATATTATTCGTTTTAAGTCGCCCTAGTGCTCTACAAGTATTTTTGATTATGTGAGACTCTCAAAGTTCAGGTATATCCATCACATAATCCAATATCGTGTCCATAATTTACCCACTCATAAATTATGACGACCACAAATATTCTCGTTGAACCATACAAGTTGAGATCTTCGCATATGTATAGTCCTTCCATCTTTGGTATCCGGATAAACACCAGAGACATAGATATAATCTTCAAATCTCATAAGGTATAATCCCATCGACGTATAGATTCGGGATTTCTCAATAACACTCAGAACTCATTTTCGAGTGTACCATGACCATGGATTTGATAAATCGCAATCTCATGAAGTTGACACCTAAATCATGTACGCATGACTGACAAATCATCTTTGGATACATCACCGGATATCATGAGAATCAGTCCACACCTAACGAACAAGCAGAGGTCTAATCTAAAAAGGTCGAAGACGTGAGTGCCATCAAAGTGTAGAGGATAACTCATATATCCACCATGGTATCTCAATTCAAATGACCACTATGCTACTCAACTCGAGAAGATTCCTATTGACGTAAGCGTACCATCTATTAGGAATCTTCCATGAGTCTTTCAGTGCTCATTCGCTATAAACACCTACATATCTATACACGTCTCACTAGACTGGTGGCTCATTGAGATAAACCACCGGAATCCAATATTATGATATACAACACGTACCGGTCTTTCGGGTTTACTTACGGACCAGAAATATAAACCTTGACCAGGAACAGTTTAAGAATAATATTGTTATAACATTTCCCAATGTCAATTGTGACACTTTTACAATTGCGTTATAACTTAATCATTCATAGGTCTTGTACGTATTTTCCATTTAAAAGATAATCTATCGACGAAACTGTATATTTTATTCATAACAAAATATTATTCATACACGTATTTATGGGAAAATACATGAGAAATCGGCACGCCGAGTACCAACTCCAATAATTTCTCCCACTTACTCTAGTGTCATAACCGATAGTATCTCATATCCATCGCCTCTACATGTTTATCAAATAACTTATGAGGGATGGCCTTGGTAAGCGGATCTGCTACACTGTCCTCACTCCGTATCTTGCACACGACAATATCTCCACGGGACACAATCTCTGGAATTATATGGTACTTTCGTTCCACATGCTTCGAATTTTGATGTGCTTTTGGTTCCTTTGCTTGCGTAATAGCTCTGGTATTATCACAGTGTAAGGGAATCGGATTCTCAATGTTTGGGACAACTCTCAATTCTATGACAAAGTTTCTAATCCAGATAGCTTCTTTTATAGCCTCTGATGCCGCAATATATTCCGCCTCAGTGGTAGAATCAGTTGTCGATCCCTGTTTGGAACTTTTCCAACTAACTGCAGCCCCATTAAGAGTAAATACGAATCCTGATGTAGACTTTCTATCATCCAGATCCGATTGGAAATCTGAATCTGTATACCCATAAACTTGCAGTTCTCTTTCTCCATAAATCAAAAACTTATCCTTAATACCCTTAAGATACTTCATGATATGTTTAACGGTTACCCGGATTCGATTGATATCTACTGGTTACACTAACTGAGTGACTAATATCAGGTCGCGTTCATAACATGTCATACATAATGCTACCCAAATATGAAGCATAAGGTAAATTAGACATTCTAATATTCTCATCTTCAGTTTGCAAATACATTTTTTTCGAAAGATATATACCGTGTCGGAAAGGTATGTTAATTGTCTAACAGTTTCTGTTTTTATACATTTCTAATATCTTATCTATGTACGTAGACTGAGACAATCCAATAAGTTTATTCTTTTTATCTCTATAGAGTTTTATACCCAAGACATAAGAAGCTTCACACAGTTCTTTCATAGAGAAGTTTTTACAGAGATAAGCTTTCACGCCCTGCATCATCCCGATATCATTCCCAATGATCAGGATGCCATCCACACAGAGTACCAAAAACACCACCATACTCCCACTAACCTTTTTATACACACATGATTCTTCTGTATTCTTGAGGAAACCAGACAATCTAATAACCTCATCGAATCGAAGATTCCAACTCCGTGAAGCTTGTTTAAGTCCATAAATGGACTTCTTAAGCTTACAAACCATACCCAAGTCTTGGCTGGACGCAAAACCCTTCGGCCGTTCTATATAGATTTCTTCAACATGAAATACTTTTAAGAATGGCATTTTTACATCCATCTGTAAAATCTCATAGTCATGGTAGGTAGCTATAGCCAATAAAATCCTAATAGACTTCAACATCGCAACTGGTGAAAAAATTTCATCATAGTCGACACTAGGTCACTGTGTGTAACCTTTTGCAACCAGCCGGGTCTTAAAAGTTTCAACATTTCCATCAAGCCTTCTCTTCCTTTTTTACACCCATTTACAACCGACATGAATGATTCCTTCAGGAAGAGGAACTAAGTCCCAGACTTGATTATGATGCATTGAGTCAAACTCTGATTTCATGTCTTCCTGCCATTTCATGGAATCGATGTCTAACATCGCTTCTTTGTAAGTCATTGGGTCCGTCTCTTCTGCAAAGATCATATCAAGACCTCTGTCATGTATCAAAGATAAGCGTTCAGGATGTCTTATGACCCTACTCGACCTATAAAGTCTGTGCGTCAAAGATTCTTCACCTTCTTGAACCTCATATTCCTTATCTGGTTCATCAGTTATAGGCTGAACTTCATCAAGTTTAACTTGTATATGATCCCCCCCTTCAGCAAAAAAATCTATTTCTAGAAATTTTGTGAAGCGAGCTACGAACACATTTTGACGCTCGAAATCATAGAATAAATATCCTTTCGTATTGGAAGGATACCCAACAAATCTAAACTTTTGCCCTCGAGGCAAAAGCTTATCATGCTCCTCCACTCTGACGTACGCATGACAGCCCCAAACCGTAATATAATAAGGCTCGATTTCCTACCAGTCCATATCTGATATGGAATTATAGGAACATCTTTGGAAGGAACTTTATTCAAAAGATGAACTGCAATAAGGAGCGCATAGCCCTACAGGTAATAAAGTATATCTGTATAACTCAACATCGAGCGAACCATATCCAATAAAGTTTGATTTCTCCTTTCAGACACTACATTGTGTTGTGGAGTACTTGGAGGAGTATATTGAGCGAGAATCTCATTCTCTTTTAAATAATCAGTGAACTCACCGCTCATATATTCACCACTTCAATCCGATCGTAGGCACTTGATGAATTTTCCAGTTTACTTTTCCACTTCGTTTCGGAAATCTTTGAACCTTTCAAAATTTTTGATTTATGTTTCATCAAATAAACATAACCATACCGCGATAAATCTTCGGTAAAGGTAACGAAGTATGAATAGCGACTATAAGTAGTAAGACTCATGGGACCACATGCCAATATGACCTACCTCATGTGCCATAATTCAGTACCATTAACATTAGATCTACTTCGTTTATTAGTCCCAACATTCATAATATCTATAGATGGATGCAAAATGTAATGACCATTCTCATTTGGACATTCAAGGATAGGAATATTATATATATCAGGTTTCTATTAGGTCCCAAGGATCAAATCAAGCATTGAAACAACATGTGAATACTAGTAAAAGTATGGCAGAATCATACTTACAACGATCGGTTGAGGCGATGCGAGGAACAAAATCTTCAAGCTATCCTCCAAGGTGTTCGGCAGTGGGCTGTTTTGAAGTTCCTCCATTTTCGGTCACCACCTCCATTGATGCTCCAATCTCCAAGCTTTCAAATGGTGATTCCATGCTCATGAAATTAGTTCCTTATCACCTTTGGATGACTCTTTATGTGCTAGCAATGGGAAGATTTGCCACAAATCTTCCTTGTTCTTCTCCTTTGTTCTCGGCCAAGCAAGAAACAAGAAGAAAATTGGCTTCAAAAGCCGAATGGGAGAGAAGGAGAATTTTGGCTCCAAAACCGTGAGTAATGCCAAGAGAGAGAGAGAAATTGTGTTAAGTGTTTTTGTGTAAATGTTTTCAAAAAACATATACCAAAATTGCTTTCAAAAATGGTCAAAGCTTTTCCAAAAAGCTTAACAATTTTGGAGGCAAAAATGCATTAAATGCATTCAACAACCATCATCAACTATTCACATCAATCAATGATGACAAGCATCACTTCACTCAAAGTGATGTGACTTTCATCACTTGATTGACTAGTGATTTGACGCTTGATGTGACTTGTGGGCCGCACTTAAATTCGTTATGCGAGTGCGCCCGTAAACACTCCCGGGCTCGGGTTCGCTAATTCCGAATTAACGAATTTTCCGTTGCGACGAAATTAAATCTAATTTAATTAATAACTTTGCCTAGCAAAATTACTATTCACGTCGCTAACGAATTAATTCTAAATTAACTCGTTCGCCCGAATTAAAATCTAATTTTAATTCCGCGTCGAAATCCAATTTTGATTAATATATCAAATATATTAATTTATCGATTAATTCCAAATTAATCGTTCTCTCTATTTAAATAATATTTTATCCCAGATAAAATATCTCCGTAATTAATCCCAGATTAATTTTCTCTCTCTACCAATTAATCCCAGATTAATAAAGTGCGAGTCATACGTCATCGGTGAATCTTCGGGAAGCGACCCATGAGATCCCCGGATATGTTGGCAGTAAATCTGGTCTTCGGATTATTCGAACACGTATGTACCTAATACTACGTTTTTACCGATTTACAAGACATGGTTGGCTTCTAGCAAAGCATCATGCATACCCAATTCTCCAGAAATATTCTTACTGGAATATGTGATCTATATCAGGCGTAGTATACGTAGTATACAAAGAACGGTTCTTAATATTTACACAAAAACCCTCTTTATCTAATACAAAAAGTGATATAATATTTTCCACATATTCTGGCACAAAATAACAGTCATTTAACAAAATACTCCAACTGGACAAAGAAATCTCATATACCTCAACTGCAACTGCATCCAAAGATTCTCCACTCCCAAAATGCAACTGCATCGATCCAGATTTCAGCTTCCTACTTTCCTTCAGTCCCTGCAATAAATTGTAGATTTGAACAGGACAAGCAGAGTGTAAAATCCAGCTGGAAGAATTAGCTTTATAGCTAAAGAAATATCAATAACGGGAAAAATAAATATACCTGAAGTAGAAGCTCTGTCTCTCTTTAACTGCGCAAGATATTCAGGATAGTTACGCTTCCAGTGTCCAACCTTGCTACAGTGGTGGCATGTGTCTTCGGCAGCTCTCTTAGGTTTCAATTTCGCTATCTTACCCTGATGAGTGATATTTTTCCTTTCTTCTTCTTTCATTTGCCCTTCTCTTGAGAAGAGGCGGAAAAAGAAGTAGGTTTCTGAAGGCGATTCGACACTCCTTTCTTAATATCTTTCTTAACAGTGAGCAGCATCCTATGTAACTCACTGTAAGAACAGCGAATCCCATGCATATTAAAATGCAGCACAAACTGGCGAAATGAGCTCGGGAGCGAGCCTAGTATCAAACTATATCCAAGTGTATCATTGAGTGGAAAGTCTTATCACCTCAATTGATCAATCAAATCAATCATATGAAGTACATACGGGCTGACTGGTTGACCATCATTCAGTCTCGAGTGAAACAGTTCCACCGCCACTCTATGAGCAATGATTTGCTCTTGATTCATGAAAAGCTTCCTAAGCCTAGTGATTATGCTATACACATCAGGCATATCAATATATTGCACTTTAGCTCCTGAGTCAACGAAACGAGGCTGTATGATCTAACATTTAGGTCATCATCCTTCCATTTCTTGAAGGTTTCGTTCTCTTCGGGTGTTGACTCGGGTGGTATAGCTAAAGGTATCGGTTCATCCAAGATATACCACAACCTCTCAGATTCGAGGACAGTCCTCAAATCTATTTCCCAGTCAGCAAATTTTTGGGCCCTTTTAGCTTATTCTTATCAAGCATACGAGCTAAAGGATTGGAAGACGAAGAGTCGGCCTTTGCAAATCTATCATATAGATAACGAAAGAAAAATTAGCAGATTATACAGTTTCAAACAATATCAAATAAAACATCAATCATGGATTTTTAATTTAAAAGATGTTCTCCCACTGAATAATGCAATATTATAATCCCCAAACAGAAAGTAATAAAATAATCAAATTAAATTCTACTGAAGAAAGTAGATCCCAAAAATATATTTCGGCTCACTGTTTTGGCACGTTCTTGCCTACGTGTATTCATTAGGTAGACAACTATTGTCAATCACAAATAGTGACCCATAATTTTCGGTCATGGTCGTTTCTCATTGTGACAGCTTTGGCACGTTTATAAGAAGTGGTTTTCTGTTAGGGTTGGTGCTCGGAGTGCCAATCCGGATCGCATTTATGTCTGATTCATGAATAAGAACAATTCTTTTTTCCATAATATTACTTATTTAATGGTAGCACCTCTTGTCTTTTTTATACATACTTGATCTAATTATGATTAGATATCTAATTACAATTAGATTGAAACTAAATTTGTTTTAGTGATACGTGTATATTAAACAAAGACCCTAGTGACCGGCGTAAACACACACGTATAACGCAAGCGCACGTATCGTTCAAGTAGTATAAAAATATCGATCCCACGAGGACTTAATTCCTACTGTTGTTATTAATTGTTGAATCTATTTATTTACAAATATCTAATTAAAGGGAGAATGGAATTGATTGTTTGTTTGATTTGGTTGATTGTAGATTTGCTAAATAAATAAATAAAAAGATAAAAGAAAATACTAAGGAAAATAAAGGACACAAAGATCTAAGGTTGTGATTTCTTTTAATATCATTTTAAAGATGAAGTGGTTATCTTAAAGTTGGTAATATATTGATTTATTAACCTGGAACACTAAATTATGTGTAAGCCTCTGTCGATGGTCAGACACAAATACCTAGTAATTCAATTGAACCATATGTCTATGTCAACCAAATTACCTAGATTCATTAAGTTCAAGTTCCAATTATGGCTACCCCCGCCCGACAGGTATATTCCTATCCTGTAAGGAAATCTATTAAAGGGTTATCTATCCTCAAGGAAGATCGTGGGCTATTGAGTCTAAGGTCTAAACTTAAAATCCCTATGTCTAGTTCATTTTAAGTTTACCTAATCAATTTTATTAATGGCCAGTTAATAAAAAGGCTTTAAGATTAAGACTCAATAAATAAATCTTTAAATTACCTAAACTATAATCTAACCCTTATAAACCAGTGATAGTAAAAGTTATCACAACCCCTAAATAACTAACACATGACTAAAGCTAGTAAAAGCTTAAAAGTAAAAGACATAAAGTGAAAGCTGAAAAATAAAATAAAATAAAATTGCTAAGGTAAAAGGAATTACTTCTACTATATACTAATTAGATTTCTCCCATAATATAATATAAGCTTTGCAAAACATTACCAACCAGCCATATAGGCGGTATTTTGATTTAATCAGTTTAAAAACAACCAGCCATAAAGGCGGAATTAAAATAACCAGCCATATAGGCGGAATGAAAACAACCAGCCATATAGGCGGAATTAAATTAATCAACCGACCAATCTGGCGGTATCCTCATTAAGTCCAATTAAAAACATTGAATATATTATAATTATGGGAGAATAATCTAAGTAGTAATAGTAAAAGAATTACCTTTCACCATAGTAAAAAGAAGTTACCTCATATAATAGTAAAAACTGTAAAAAGTAAAAAGTAAATAGTAAAAACTGTAAAAGAAAGTAAAAATTAAAAATTAAATTACTATTATTACAAAACGTAATTAAAATTATTTACAAAACTAAAAAAAACTAAAAACTAAAGAGTTTTAGAGAGAGAAACTCTCTCTTTAGAAGGAATTGAAGAGAGAGGAAGGTACAACAATTTCTGAAATCTCGAGCTCAATTTATAGGCGTCGATAGGGTCTGGGCGTCGCGACGCGAGCTACAGTACACGTGTCACTTGCTGGTTCGTTGACTCAGATCTTATCCGATGACGTGGCACTGTTCATGACGTCATTGCTTACGTCATTCTGAGGTGAGATTGTCGGCAGCGTCAGATCGTGACACGTGGCATGGCGTATTTTAGCAAGGCCGTTGAGATGTTGACACGTGTCCCGGCGCAAGATAGCATAGATGATGATTGTCGGCACCGTTGTGATGATGACACGTGGCAGCGCAAGTTAGCAAGTCTTATGTGATGGTGACACGTGGCACGGCGCACGTTAGCAAAGTCAAACTTTTCAAATTGTTGACCCGTTGACCCGCGCATTTTAGCAAAACCGCGCATGTTGAGCGTCGCGGCGCACAATGATCCAGCGTCGCGACGCGCAGAAGATGAAAATATTCCAGTTGACGCATTTTTGTCCGGATTTGCCCCAAATTGCCTCCAGTGCTGTCCAAACTTTATTTATCTGCAAAATAACACAAAACACATCAAAACGTTCATAAATCTCGAGAAACAAAACAAAACATTAGGTCAAATGAGTGAGAAATAGTGGTATAAATACCACTCATCACACCCCCAACCTAACATTTTGCTAGTCCTCGAGCAAAACAGAAAATAAAAATAACATGAAAATAAAATTTAACTAAGCCACTTTCGTAGGGATCACGTTTGCATTTAGCATATGCAACAACCTTTTAAACCCCTAGGTGTCCCAGTGGACGAGTTGTATCTCGTGAGGGCTTACAGCAATGATACCCACAAACATTTTACAAAAGTAAAAAGTTAGTAAAACTAATGCACACAAAAGCAAAAAGACAAGAGAAAAGAGAATAAAAAAGTTAGTGACTAATCAGGTGAAAATTCTACTCCAAGTTACTAGTTGTTTTGTTTCTTTCTAAATTACTGAATAAGTAAATTCTCCGATTATTTTTACCATTCTCCATATACACAGCAACACAATATTAATCAACTCATTTTTTCCACATCAGTCATAAGTGCAGTTGATAAGAGAGTAATATTTTTGTCCTAAAGTTCTATCAGATTTCACACCTTTTTGTAGCAATGGAATAATTTTCTGATTTTTCTGATTTTTTTCTTTGATTTTTTTTTCTCTATTTTTTATTTATATACAATACATTCCGTCTATGTAGCGAGCTTTGGGTCGGTGGCTCCCAAACCAGTTGGCTTTAGGGCACCAGGTGTTAAAACACCCCTACGAACTTAATTACTCAGACTTCAGATATATATATTTTTGCAGCATCTTCGATCCATGTAACGAGCTTTGGGCCAGTGACTCCCAAACCAGTTGGTTTTAGGGCACTAGGTGTTAAAACACCCTTACAAACTTAATAACCCGGATCTTAGATACTTTATTTTTGTAAATCAGATTTTTTTTTTTTTTTTTTTTTTTATCCACCTATTTAGAGATGCTTTCTCCAATTAAACTATAGCACGAAATATTACAAACTTTTCAATTTTAGCTTATGACCGTATGTTTCCATGTATGTTGATAATACTGCCAACGGAGTATATGAAGATCCATTTTAGTCCGTTTTAAGGAGAATTCACAAATTAAATAATTTAAAAGGAAATAAACAAAAATTAACTTGTTTCAAAAATAAATGGTTTGAGATACGTATCAGGAGTGAAAACTCCTTACTCAGCTACCTCTCACCAATTTCACATTTTTAGTCAAAACAAAAACACAAAAATGCAAAATATTTTTGTAATTTTTGAAAAATTTTCAATTTTTTTGTATTTTTCGAAAAATTTTGGACTAAAAATAAAAATAACACATAAACTAAAAACAAGGTACTAATCAACTAAATCCCTCCCCCAAACCTAAATGAGACATTGTCCCCAATGTCTTAAACAGTAAAAGAGGAGTTAGAAGGTTGTACCTGGTTAGCTGAAATCTACAGGAAATTAAAGGTTAAGATCCAGATTAATTCGACGCCTCTTACCACGATCGTCCTAAGACCAATTTATCTTTGATAGGATAGGGTCAACTTGTGGTTCATAGGCTATGAGTTGGTCTATTAGATCCGGAGCAAGTCTGGCAGTGAAGAGGAGTTCTTTCATAGGTTTTGATACGAATCCATTTCTCCGAGCATCATCAAGAAACACACAAAGAAAATCATAAAATCCATCAACGTTGAGTAGTCCAAGCGGTTTCTGGTGTATGTTCAGGTTCGTCCAAGATAGTACAATAAAAATTTCCTCCAATGTACCCAAACCACCTGGCAAAGCAATAAAAGCATCAGCACGGTTAATCATTTCTACCAAACGTTCAGACATACCTGATACGATCAGTTCCTCTCCGTTTGATGATCCAATAAGATTTGCCTCTGCCAAGGGTTTTGGGACGATTCCCAAAACATGACTGCCTCCCTCCTGTACAGCTTTTGAAACGATCCCATAAGTCCGAGATTTCCTCCGCCATATATTAAGTGCATATTCCTTGCAGCTAAGACTCGACCCAATTCCTGTGCTGCTTCTATGTATTGTGGTTTAGTACCAACAGTACTACCGCAAAACACACAGATGTTTTCAACTCGTCTTCTTGAAGTGGCTTCCATTTTTTTTTTATGTTCAAATAGGATGCCTTCAAAAGTGCAATGACGGGCTGAATTTATAGTACCTGAAAAAGGGTGAGTAATAATAGCAGAAGTATCTTCCAGAGGACGTTTGTTTGCTAAACAACAAAAGAAATCGTGAAAGGTCAAAAAGTCTGGATCCTGTCTACGAAAATAAATATAATTACAACAGTAAAGCGAATCAAAGCAATAATTAAGGCAACGGAATTGTGTACGCAATACGCCACTCGCTTAGTATAAATTCATTAGAATGAGTCTCAAGATTTTATTCAGCCATCGCTAATGAATTGTTTCTTATATTGTTTGCCAAACACAATTCCTTTTGTCTTAAAATGCTTCATTTATGCCTTTCCCTACAAAAATAATACACAAAATTAAAAAGTTCACACAAAATATGGAAATAAATCACAACAAATTGCATGGGTTGCCTCCCTGCTAGCGCTGAATTTTTCGTCTTCATCCAGACGTGAATGAAATCCATATGTTAAGGAGGTTTCAATGTCGTTTTGGATGTCCGATTAAAGACAATCCGTGAGCGTTGCTTTTGAAGGGTCTCTTCCAACGGTAAAGTGGCAAAAAATATTTTGTCTCATTCAGTGCTCGTGCCACCTTTTTGCTCATTGTTGCTCCAGTGGTTCCTGAAAAGAAAGAAAGAAAATCAGGAGGTCTCGTGTGGTGCTTGACTTGAAATGGAAGTTCCATTCTGTCAAGCTTCTGGTGATGTCTTTGATTTGTACTCCCCAAAACAGCGATGTTTTCCTGAATGCTCTAGATCTTTATTAAGGTCAGACATTTGCTCATTTATTTGCTCTGTCTCTTGTTCCACCTTTTCTTCACAGATGTATTTGAAAATTTCTGCATTCAGCTCTTCATCTGTCATCTGTGAAATACATGTTTCAAAATTTTCAACCTGAGGATGAAAAGAAATGTCAGATTTTAGGTCTTCATCCTCTAATCTGGGTGAAATGATTGGCTCAGGTAGATCTTCATCAAACATTTGTGCAATGGAATCTCCAAGATCTTCATTTTGAGGCTTGAAAGTTTGATCCTCCGTTGTTGGTGCAGTTGGTACAAATGGATCAGCTTCCTCCTCGTCAGAGTCGGAATAATAAAAATCAAATCGAGACTTTGCCGGTTCGGGTTCCTGAACTGATACCTCTGATTCTTGATACTGCTCAGCCTCATCCTCTGTTATGATGTCATGATGAATCTGAGGATATTCGAAAGCTTCTTCAGTATTGTTTGAATTTGCTCCGTGAGATATTTGATTCAGGCTATCTGTTAATTGTCTAACTTGATCTGTCATCCTCTGTATAGACACCGTTTGACTATGAATTTGTGCATCAAATCGAGCTGTCTGTTCTTTGAACATGTGAATCAATTGATCTTCCTCTGATGGTTCTGGTTGTTGATGAAAATCGCATATGGATGGTGGATAAGATGGAAAATGTGGTTCTGTGAAATGTGATGGCTCGTCATACCATGAAGGATCTTGATAGCTCTGCCACCCTGGATTGTAGTTGTACTCGCAATAATCGCTTGAGTGGTTACCATTACATATGTCACATCTCCACATTGAGTTCTGATGAGCAAAAGTAGTATTGCTTGATTCTGGCATCCAGTGATAATAATTGGGCTCGACAACAGGCCTCAGAAAACCGGACTGTTGCTCCCAGATGTGGGGTGTATTTTCTTGTAAAGCACGTAGTCTCTCAATCTCCCAGTAGTGTTCCATTTTTAAGTCACCTGAAATTAAAAGAAAGAAATAAAAATTACAGATAAAAATAAAGAAAATTAGATACAAGTAAATTAGATAGCTTCAAAATTAACAACTCAAGAAATATAAGTCCCCGGCAACGGCGCCAAAAACTTGACCGGCGTAAACACACACGTATAACGCAAGCGCACGTATCGTTCAAGTAGTATAAAAATATCGATCCCACGAGGACTTAATTCCTACTGTTGTTATTAATTGTTGAATCTATTTATTTACAAATATCTAATTAAAGGGAGAATGGAATTGATTGTTTGTTTGATTTGGTTGATTGTAGATTTGCTAAATAAATAAATAAAAAGATAAAAGAAAATACTAAGGAAAATAAAGGACACAAAGATCTAAGGTTGTGATTTCTTTTAATATCATTTTAAAGATGAAGTGGTTATCTTAAAGTTGGTAATATATTGATTTATTAACCTGGAACACTAAATTATGTGTAAGCCTCTGTCGATGGTCAGACACAAATACCTAGTATAATTCAATTGAACCATATGTCTATGTCAACCAAATTACCTAGATTCATTAAGTTCAAGTTCCAATTATGGCTACCCCCGCCCGACAGGTATATTCCTATCCTGTAAGGAAATCTATTAAAGGGCTATCTATCCTCAAGGAAGATCGTGGGCTATTGAGTCTAAGGTCTTAAACTTAAAATCCCTATGTCTAGTTCATTTTAAGTTTACCTAATCAATTTTATTAATGGCCAGTTAATAAAAAGGCTTTAAGATTAAGACTCAATAAATAAATCTTTAAATTACCTAAACTATAATCTAACCCTTATAAACCAGTGATAGTAAAAGTTATCACAACCCCTAAATAACTAACACATGACTAAAGCTAGTAAAAGCTTAAAAGTAAAAGACATAAAGTGAAAGCTGAAAAATAAAATAAAATAAAATTGCTAAGGTAAAATGAATTACTTCTACTAATACTAATTAGATTTCTCCCATAATATAATATAAGCTTTGCAAAACATTACCAACCAGCCATATAGGCGGTATTTTGATTTAATCAGTTTAAAAACAACCAGCCATAAAGGCGGAATTAAAATAACCAGCCATATAGGCGGAATGAAAACAATCAGCCATATAGGCGGAATTAAATTAATCAACCGACCAATCTGGCGGTATCCTCATTAAGTCCAATTAAAAACATTGAATATATTATAATTATGGGAGAATAATCTAAGTAGTAATAGTAAAAGAATTACCTTTCACCATAGTAAAAGGAAGTTACCTCATATAAATAGTAAAAAACTGTAAAAAGTAAAAAGTAAATAGTAAAAACTGTAAAAGAAAGTAAAAATTAAAAATTAAATTACTATTATTACAAAACGTAATTAAAATTATTTACAAAACTAAAAAAAACTAAAAACTAAAGAGTTTTAGAGAGAGAAACTCTCTCTTTAGAATGAATTGAAGAGAGAGGAAGGTACAACAATTTCTGAAATCTCGAGCTCAATTTATAAGCGTCGATAGGGTCTGGGCGTCGCGACGCGAGCTACAGTAACATGTGTCACTTGCTGGTTCGTTGACTCAGATCTTATCCGATGACGTGGCACTGTTCATGACGTCATTGCTTACGTCATTCTGAGGTGAGATTGTCGGAAGCGTCAGATCGTGACACGTGGCATGGGCACATTTTAGCAAGGCCGTTGAGATGTTGACACGTGTCCCGGCGCAAGATAGCATAGATGATGATTGTCGGCACCGTTGTGATGATGACACGTGGCAGCGCAAGTTAGCAAGTCTTATGTGATGGTGACACGTGGCACGGCGCACGTTAGCAAAGTCAAACTTTTCAAATTGTTGACCCGTTGACCCGGCGTATTTTAGCAAAACCGGCGCATGTTGAGCGTCGCGGCGCGCAATGATCCAGCGTCGCGACGCGCAGAAGATGAAAATATTCCAGTTGACGCATTTTTGTCCGGATTTGCCCCAAATTGCCTCCAGTGCTGTCCAAACTTTATTTATCTGCAAAATAACAACAAAACACATCAAAACGTTCATAAATCTCGAGAAACAAAACAAAACATTAGGTCAAATGAGTGAGAAATAGTGGTATAAATACCACTCATCACTATGATTTATAATGTAGTGCGCAGTTACAACGTAGTTTGTAATTGACATTGGGAAGCGTCACTATAAGTTGTATATCCTTAAATAAAGTTCCTGGTCAAGATTTACTAACACGGGCCGGTTAGTAAAATCCGCTGAGACCAGTACATGTCGTATATCATGACTTGGTCCGATAATTTATCCCAATGAACCATGAGTCTCGGGAGACTTGTATAAACATATAGGTGTTTATTTGATAAAACTGAACGACTCACTGAAGATTTCCTAATAGATGGTACACCAATGTCATTAGGAATATTCTCGAGTTGAGCGAGCATAGTGATTCTTCGACTTGAGATACCATAGTGGATATATGAGTTATCCTCCACACTTTGATGGCAGTCACGTCATCGATCTATTTAGATCAGGCCTCTGCCTGTTCGTTGGGTGTGGACTGATGCTCATGATATCCAGTGCATATCAAGATAGAATCCGTCAGTCCTGTGTACATGGCATATGTATCCTACACATGTTTGTGATCTAGTAAATCCATAGCCATGGTATAACTTCGGAAGCGAGTTTCGAGTGTTATTTAAAGATCGTAAATTGAAAGTTTATTATATTATACCATAAGGATTTGACGTTCTTATCTATATCCCAGGTATAATATGGATAGCCTGTGACAGAGGGATTATACGTATGCAATGACCTCGACTTGCATAGTTTAGCGAGATTATCCGTGGTCAAAATTCATGAGTGGGTGAATTATGGACACGAAATTAGATTTCGTGACGGATAAACCTAAACTTAGAGAGTCCCACAATATGAAGTGTACTCATTGAGCACTTGGGCAACGCGTTATGAATAATACAGATTATTCATAATACTTTACCGGATTAAATGAATTAATTCGAATCGTTTAATTGGTTAAACGAAAACACATGCGTTAGGGGATTTTGGTCAATTAATAACTAATGTGTATTTGTATTTGATACAAAATTTGATTTGATACATATTAATTAATTATCAAATGAGACTTTGACACATGCCATTAATATATGTATTTGTTATTTAATGTAAATAAAAATACATATATAATAATAATTATATAAATTAATTATTTGGATATCTAAATGTTAAATATTCGAATAATTAAATGATATTCTTTTTCATAATTTTTATGAAATTTTTTTAATTATTATTGGTTAGATGTGGCATGTTTTAATTAAGCTGAAGGTGTGCAAATTTGATTTGCTAACATAAAGCTTGATTTTATTTAATTGAATTAAATTGGGAAATTGACCAAATTTCCCCTCCAAAGTCGGTCATTACAAGATTTAAAGATAACAAAATTTTCTTTTCTAAAGCAAGGGCTTACTATGGCCGAATAACATCTTCCAAAACTCTCCAAATTTGCTTGATGATTTAAGAAGGAAAAGTGAAGAAAATCAAGAAATTAGCTTAAGGAATTAAGAGAATTAAAGGTAATTCTTTATATCCCTAAGCTTAGAAAGCATGTTTCTTGTTCTTGAGCATATAGAGACATTCTAGGGTTTCTTATTTTCTTTAGAATTTGGTTGTTTTTGATTTGGAAGATGGAATAGAAGGCTTGGTGCATGTTTGAAGTTGAATTGAATGATATTATTGTAATATTTGTTCAATTTGATCATTTGATGATATGTTTCCATTATAGAGTGTTATGACCACTCTTTTAATGCCTATAATTATTTTTGGGTGCTTCATTGGTGGTGGCTTGGATTGGTGTTGTGATTAATGTGATTAATATTAAGAAAATTGGATTAAAGCATGAAATATTGACATTTTTGGTTTCTGGAAAACTAGGTTTATGATGATGAAAATTATGTCATATAAATGTATTGGATGTGTTTTGGGTAATGGAACAATTGCTGGAAACTGTTTCGGAGTTGAAATATATGAAAACGGTGAAAAACGGCGTTACCGGGTGACTTTTGAGCCAACCAGGTGATGGCTGCCCAAACAGTGAATTGGTCACTGTTCGGGCAGCCCATGAACTACCCTAGTACTGTTGGGCCTGACCTGGGCAGCCCTCATGTGCATTGGGTGGTCGGTTCGGTCAAAAACGAGTTTTATGTCATTTTGCGGAAAAATATTTTCGTAAACGTTTCGCAATGTTTCTTAACTATTTATGTCGTTATTTGATATCGAATAAATATGTGTAGGTGAAATATGAATGAATTATTCATATTGTATATTGAATAATTTATTCGATAATTTAAAAAGTTTTAAAATTACGATTTCACCCGAACCGTGAGCTTCCGCTGCCCCTGCGCCAAAACCCCAGCAAAAATGATATCAGAGCAGGTCTGATCCTTCATCCATTACATTATTCATGCTTGATATATGATATATAATCCAATTTTGATGTTTACACATGCATGTAGTTTAGATGTTTCTTGACTTTTTGTTCTACGCTAATGGGAAACGTAACGAAAATTTAATGGTTAAGTTAAGTTATGTTTTCTAAGGTAGAATTGAACTGTTTAGAAATTGATCTGGATTAAATTCTGCATTTGATGTAGAGCAAAGCTTTCTTGAGGAATATCCCCGCTTAAATAAGGTAGTAGAGTGATATGTATTGGATGCATGTTTCTTAGTCTGTCTTGTCAATACGTTTTATGGGTATCTTTCTATGGCTGCATCCGAGAAAGTGCCAAAGCATTGAGGGTGTAGTTGATAGAATTTTATCAATGTCGGATGTATATTTGATACTAGACAAATTCAAGTGAAAGTGGAAATCCTGAACGTGCCAAAGCTGTCCGGACTACATCGCTAGCTTCAGTTTGTCATTGGCAAGTGAAGCCTTGATATGCCTCAGTGTGAACGTGTCAAAGCTGTCATAACGAGAAATGGTCAGGACCAAAATCAGGAGTCATAGTGTGTGTGATTGACAATGAGTTGTCTACCTAATGAATATACGTAGGCGAGATCGTGCCAAAGCTGTGAGTCGAAATATATTCATGGGGTCCACTTCTCACTATGGAATTCGATTTAATTATTGAATTCTCGTTTTCCGTTGGGGATCACGGTAATACGTAAAGTAGTGGGAGACACTGCTGGGTTAAAAATCCATAACTAAAGCAGTGTGTAATATTATGGAAATTGTCGCTTGTGTGTTTTCCTTTATTCTATATTGTTAATAGAATTAAACTTCTTATCCACTGCATGCATATTAATTGAATATGTTTTCTGACTTCACTTATTGTTTTTCTAGAATATGTTCTGGAATGTTAATAGACTTGGATATTGTTAGATTAGTCTAAACCATTGGGAACTGTTATTCCGATTTTCTTGAAAATCAAGTTGGTTAGTGACTTAGTTGCTAAGTCACGATAAGTAATCTAAATAGATATCTGTTTTAGGATATAATTGTCTAGAGAGAATAATTTATTGTGCAGTAAGAATTGACGTGAATTAGTTCATGTCTCGAGATTCTTGACTGGCATTAAGAAAACTCCATTAGGTGTTTGTTTATCATATAATGACGTTTCTTGGCTTTAGTGACTTTTAGAAGTCACGTGTTTGACAAAGTTTGCTAATCAAGTATTTGCAATTGTTGTGAATAATTGAACGCAAATTATAAAGCTAAAGAAGAGAGATGTGTATAACTAGAAAGCTGTTTGGACTCTCGCAGAGCTCGTACATTGACAAAATATTGAAGAGATTCAACATGCATCAGTCTAAGAAGGGGCTGCTTACAGTGTCACATGGCGTCTCTCTATCTAAGGATATGTGTCCTAAAACTCAAGATGAGAGAGATTAAATGAATCAGATCCCGTTCGCTTCTGCAGTCAGATCGATCATGTACGCCATGACATGTACGCGACCTGATGTCTCATATGCTTTGAACATATGTAGTCACAATCAGGCCGATCTAGGTGATGGTCACTGGTCTAGGCACTGTATTTTTGCATATAAGTTCCGATGATGAGTCTCGTATGGAGGCACTACTCTTTAAGTTGCGGAAGTCGCGGGAAACGGACATCGAAAGGGAAATCAATACCTTGTTGGATTTAATTCGTTTGCTTAGCTTCGAGTTCACTCGTTGGATCTCTGTTTTAAAATTCATCCTTGGCCTAAAACCCCCGCAATCTACACTAAACCACACACCTAAGCCCACACACCACCAACCACACGCCCAAGCCCACCAACTAGCCATCCTACACGCCCATAAGCCTCCAAGCCCATTAAATCACATCCAAAAATATTCAAACACATTAAACAAATGTCAAAATCTAAATAAATCACCTTCCTAATTAAAATAAATCTCATTCATAAATTAAATAAAATCAAATCAAATCCCATAAATCCCTTTCCCAAACTAAGACAAATCACCTTTCTAAATTGAATAGATCTTTTCCTTATGACACACTAATTGGAGATACCCCCCATAATTACATGATCTCTTTCCTACCCATACAAGGTAAACCCTAGCCCCCTATTATAAAAAGACACCCAAAGCCAAACCCTTAGACCCTAGAGCTCACATTCACGAAAAAGCCATAAAATTCATGCCTCTCCTCTCTCTCTCTAACACTCACGCCACTAGCTCATTCACGGCACAACTCAAAACAATTAACCAACAAAACCCTAAGGCCTTTCATCTCTCCCTTTCACGGCCATAACAGAAACCAAAAAAATAAACCCTAAACTCCACTCACGCTCCTAGAGCTCTCTCTACCCTCTCTCATCTCCCATGCACACACAACACACGGTCTGACCAAAAAGGGACAACGCATCAAGTAACCTTCATTCACGCCATTCACACCCTAGCCATAAAAGGCCACAAATCAAAGCATGCAGCCCTGGACGTAAGTGTGCTGCCATCTGGACGTGGGCAAGCAAAACCCTAAATCTAAACACTTTCATCCTCATCTCTCGGCTCTCTCTAACACCTCACATCCCACACTCCCACCGACTCACTTCACCCACTTAACACAACAGCCCTCCATTAAGCAAGACCAACAAACCCTAAACCATTAAACACTCATCAACAAAGTCATATATACACTCCAGCAAACCAACTCACGTAAAAGCCCCCCACAAACAGCACACTGCCACCGAAACCCTCACTAACCAACACAACAATAACCACAAAACCGGCCCTCTAACACTAGCCCTAATCCACGTGAAATTCCTCTTAAACTGAGACCAAAAAATAGCCCTAAACAATCCCCCTAATTCTCGCCCAAACAGTCCAGAAACCCACACCGAAACTGTATGAAAACATCCCCCTTTTGACCACTGAAACTGGCACCTTATATCACCGAATAAAACTGCCCTGAAACACAGCCCAAATATCGCAAAAACAGTGACCAAAACAGCAGCAAAACAGTGAGCAACAGCAGCCCAAAAAGTGAGGCAACGAAGGAAAACAACGAACCAGTACATCGGAAAAGTTACGGAGCACCAACCCTTCCGACAACCGCGTAACGCACTTCCAAGAGAAGACTTAAGAGGTTAGACCTGAGGGCACCCTTTCATTTACTCTCGTTCTTTTTTATGTTATTTATTATTATTTCTCCGCATGAGTATTGTTGGTAAATGTATGCTATGGCTATTGGATGAATGGAATATGTGTTATCTCTTGCGGTATATCGGATGGAAACCATAATGTAAATTTCGTAGCCGAATCCGAATGGACGGTAGTGCGGTCTGTACTTGGGATACAACGCCACGTACCGCTTGAGAGACGCACATATTTCGTTTCATCCAATCTTGTGTTTATCTATTATTTAGTTGTTTAGTATGTTATTTTTACGCATGATTTAGTTGTTTAGCATATTATCTCCAAGTATGATTTAATTATTTCTTTCACATTAGGAACTTAATTATGTCTCTTCTATGTTTATGTTTAGATTATTATTTATTTATATTGTCATGTTTATCAATTTAATGTGTCCATGAGATTGTGTGTTTGCCGTTATTTCAACTTACTTTTGTACATGCAAACTTAGATATAGGTTGTATGCGAACTTAGATATAGGTTATTCTTGCAAATGTATGTTGCTTAGACTCGGTTATATTATCGCATAAATCCGTTCATTACAAGTGGCATGAGTAGGGGACCATTCTGAACCCAACGGTTTGAGGTCTTCCCTTGCGAGGGGTGAGTACGGCCTTAAATCATTTTCCCAGTTCACACTGGGTGGCGACTCCATTTTATTTCTCCGGTTTAGTCCCCCGCGGGCTACTCCGTACTCTCGACTAGGCCTCGAGCCTGGAACAGCGTCGCCGATTTCTGTGTCCTACAGTCTGGCGACTCCACTGGGGATAGAGAATCGGCCTCGAAATAATGTCTTGTAATGTTTGTGATTTGTACTTTAGTTAACCGTGTCTACATTGGGTTGGAGGGGTTTAATCAAAGGCATTATTAGAGCTAGGTAATGGTTTGGTGTCTTCCTTCATTCACTACCTTTCTATACCTAAAAGGAAAAGCTGTAAAGGCACCTAGATAATCATTTACTCGAAGCTTACCGTGATGGACTAATTTGGAGGACCTATTGTTTATTCCTGTCGCTAAGGCGATAAGAGCCTAAGAGGCTTGGGTATTTAAGAGAGTTCACTCCACCCTCCCTCTGAGGAATCTTCAATAAGAAATCCATTTGATAGTCAGTCATGTATCATCACTCGTTGGCACGTACCCTAGCGTATAAAAATGTGCGCTCACTTGGTCGCTCGAACCCTTGAGTGGGGAGACCTAGTTGTGGGCAATCCTTCGCCAGCAGGAGCCTTTGTCTACACTCCCATAAACCCACATGTGAACCATAGTTGTATGACCAATAGAAACCATCCCTTTATGCTTGTGTTTGGGGCTATCATCATTTGGATTCAGTTGGACCTTTCGTCATGAGTTGTGAACTTGTTGGGCCATTTAAACTGGGACGAGTTCGTGTCTTATGAAAATTGGGCCAAAAGCTTCTAAAATGCTGATGGGCCATTTTGTGTTTGGGCTGCATATCATTTGAAGTTATTTAGCCACGTTATCGCAAAAGTGTAAACCTGTTGGGCCTTTTTCAACTGGGACAAGTTTACACCTCGCAATAGTATGATTGAATGCTTTAAAATGATAATGGGCCAACTTGTATGAAAACTTTGACGGGCTTATATATTTCATACATCGCACGAATCTCATGCATCTCACGCATACACACATGATGTTAACCCCGTGTCTTAAAAGCCATCATAGATATCCGTTGGGTTAGAGAAAAAAAAGGTTTGTCAAGAAGAGTTTAGCAAACATGGATATCGGGAAAAGGAAGCCGAGAAATAGAAAATTTTACGGCAATGATAGAAAGACCATGGTGGGCCAAAAAAAATCAGAGAAAAAAAAAGAAAAAAAAAGAAGTTCAAAATGAAAAGAAAAAAGAGAGAGACAAAAGAGAAAGAAAACCATACCACATTGAGCACAGAAAAGCAACTGCATGCATAATTGAGACATTTAGGTTGGTTTGACCCATCGATCCCAATTTTTTGACGAAATCATTGAGTTGGCTTACCTGGGGATGAATCTGCAAAGAACCCTTTGCACACACACACTTTGAGTCTGGCTTAGATTATTTATTCAAAGGCTTGGATTTGAGTTGCATTGAATGTTTTGAAGGTTCTCTGGTTTCAATACTGGGCATTCTTTGAGGGAAATAATATGTGTAACTATTAGGATCGTAGCATGTAATATAATATGATGATATGGAATGTCACACCACATGGTCCACATTGACCTAGTGCAAACAGTAGATAGCAGAAAGCTAAGCCAAGTATGGGGGCAACCAGTCTACCACCCCGCGAATAAGGGATATACCGAGAATTTGAGCCATGAGACAGAAGAGAACTGAACAATTAGCAGAAGGAAATTATAAGCAGACCCAGGGGGCGACCAGAGACATTTGTAGGCAAATGGCACGAATGAGCACAAGGAAGGCCTAACCCATCGGAATAGGAAATACATCCATGCATACATGCATACACGTCACATAAACGCATTTTTTTTGTTTTGTTCGCAGGTTTTGAAGAAAAGGAAAAAGCGGCAAAGACGAGCAGTATTGGGAATGAATCCACGGTCGAGGCCCACATTATTAGCAGCATCGAGAATGAATCCCAGGGTCGAGGCCCACACTATCAGCAATTTTCGGAAATGGATCCCAGGGTCGATGCCCACATTATCAGCAGATTCGGGAATGAATCCCAGGGTCGAGGCCCACATTATCAGTAGTTTTAGGGAATGGATCCTAGGGTCGAGGCCCACATTATTAGCAGCATCGGGAATGAATCTCAGGGTCGAGACCCACATTATCAGCAGTTTCGGGAATGAATCCTAGGTCGAGGCCCACACTATCAGCAATTTTCGGAAATGGATCCCAGGGTCGATGCCCACATTATCAGCAGATTCGGGAATGAATCCCAGGGTCGAGGCCCACATTATCAGTAGTTTTAGGGAATGGATCCTAGGGTCGAGGCCCACATTATTAGCAGCATCGGGAATGAATCTCAGGGTCGAGACCCACATTATCAGCAGTTTTGGGAATGAATCCTAGGGTCGAGGCCCACATGATCAGCAGTTTCGGGAAGGCCCACATTATCAGCAGTTTCGGGAATGAATCCCAGGGTCGAGGCCCACATTATCAGTGATTTCGGGAATGAATCCCAGGGTCGAGGCCCACATTATCAGCAGTTTTGGGAATGAATCCCAGGGTCGAGACCCACATTATCAGCAGTTTCGGGAATGAATCCCAGGGTCGAGGCCCATACTATTAATAGTTTCGGGAATGAATCCCAGGACCGAGGCCCACACTATCAGCAGTTTCGGGAATGAATCCCAGGGTCGAGGCCCACATTATCAACAGGTTCGGGAATAAAGCCCACAATCAACAGTTCGGGAATAAAGCCCACAATCTACAGAGTTCGGGAATAAAGCCCAGGGAACAAAGCCCACTATTAACACAGTTCAGGAACGAAGCCCAAGGAATAAAGCCCACTCTCAACGCAGCTCGGGAACAAAGCCCACTCTATATTCAGTTCGGGAACAAAACCCAGGGAACAAAGCCCATAGTCAACACAGTTCGGGAACAAATCCCACTTTCTACATAATTCGGGAATAAAGCCCACTCTCTACACAACTCGAGAACAAAGCCCACAGTCAGCTCAATTCGGGAACAAAGCCCACTCTCTACACAGCTCGGGAATAAAGCCCAGGGAACAAAGCCCATATTCAGTACAACTCGGGAACAAAGCCCACTCTCTACACAGCTCGGGAATAAAGCCCAGGGAACAAAGCCCACATTCAGTACAGCTGGGGAACAAAGCCCACAGTCAACCTAGTTCGGGAATAAAGCCCAGGGAACAAAGCCCACATTCAGTACAGCTCGGGAACAAAGTCCACAGTCAATACAGTTCAGGAATAAAGCCCAGGGAACAAAGCCCACTCTCTACACAGTTCGGGAACAAAACCCAGGGAATAAAGCCCACATTCAGCACAGTTCCGGAACAAAGCCCACCATCAGTTCAGTTCGGGAATAAAGCCCACTCTCGGCACAGATCGGGAACAAAGCCCACAATCAGTTCGGGAATAAATCCCACTCATAACACAGCTTGGGAACAAAGCCCACTCTCCACACAGTTCGGGAATAAAGCCTACATTCAACACAGTTCGGGAACAAGACCCGCAATTCAATTTGGGAACAAGACCCACAATCGGGAACAAGACCCGCAATTCAATTTGGGAAGAAGACCCACAATCAGGAACAAGACCCACAACTCAATTTGGGAACAAGACCAACAACTCAATTTGGGAACAAGACCCACAATCAGGAACAAGACCCGTAATTCAATTTGGGAACAAGACCCACAATCGGGAACAAGACCCGCAATTCAATTTGGGAACAAGACCCATAATCGGGAACAAGACCCGCAACTCAATTTGGGAACAAGACCCACAATCGGGAACAAGACCCGCAATTCAATTTGGGAACAAGACCCGCAGCTCAATTTGGGAACAAGACCCGCAGCTCAATTTGGGAACAAGACCCACAATCAGGAACAAGACCCACAACTCAAATAGAGAACAAGACCCTCATCTCAAATCAGGAACAATACCCAAAATCGGGAACAAGACCCACAGCTCAATTTGGGAACAAGACCCATAATCAGGAACAAGACCCTCAGCTCAAATCGGGAACAAGACCCACAATCGGGAACAAGACCCGCAGCTCAATTTGGGGAACAAGACCCACAATCGGGAACAAGACCCACAACTCAGTTTGGGAACAAGACCCACAACTCAAATAGGGAACAAGACCCTCATCTCAATTCGGGAACAAGACCTTCATCTCAACTAGGGAACAAGACCCTCAATTCAATTTAGGAACAAGACCCACTCGGTGGTTCGGGAACAAGACTCAGGGGGTCGCAGCACCTCACCACCAGATCAACTCAGTTCAAAGCAACAGGCAAGTCAAGCAGCAGCTGGCGAGCCAGGTAAGTAAAAATGCATGCATAACTTTGATAGGATTGTCATTGTCACACACCGCACAAGTCCCATCAAAGTGGGGGCGACTGTAGTCACTGCATTTTTGCATATAAGTCCCGATGATGAGTCTCGTATGGAGGCACTACTCTTTAAGTTGCGAAAGTCACGAGAAATGGACGTCGGAGGGGAAATCAATACCTTGTTGGATTTAATTCGTTTGTTTAGCTTCGGGTTTGCTCGTTGGATATCTGTTTTAAAATTCATCATTGGCCTAAAACCCCCGCAATCTAAACTAAACCACACACCGAAGCCCACACACCACCAACCACACGCCCAAGCCCACCAATTAGCCATCCTACACGCCCATAAGCCTCAAAGCCCATTAAATCACATCCAAAAATATTCAAACACATTAAACACATGTCAAAATCTAAATAAATCACATTCCTAATTAAAATAAATCTCATTCCTAAATTAAATAAAATCAAATCAAATCCCATAAATCCTTTTCCCAAACTAAGACAAATCACCTTCCTAAATTGAATAGATCTTTTCCTTATGACACACTAATTGGAGATACCCCCCATAATTACATGATCTTTTTCCTACCCATACAAGGTAAACCCTAGCCCCCTATTATAAAAAGACACCCAAAGCCAAACCCTTAGACCCTAGAGCTCACATTCACGAAAAAGCCATAAAATTCACGCCTCTCATCTCTCTCCCTAACACTCACGCCACTAGCTCATTCATGACACAACTCAAAACAATTAACCAACAAAACCCTAAGGCCTCTCATCTCTCCCTTTCATGGCCATAACATAAACCAAAAGAATAAACCATAAACTCCACTCACGCTCCTAGAGCTCTCTCTACCCTCTCTCATCTCCCATGCACACACAACACACGGCCAGACCAAAAAGGGACAACGCATCAAGTAACCTCCACTCACGCCTAGCCACAAAAGGCCACAAATCAAAGCATGCAGCCCTAGACGTAATTGTGCTGCCATCTGGACGTGGGCAAGCAAAACCCTAAATCTAAACACTTTCATCCTCATCTCTCGGCTCTCTCTAACACCTCACATCCCACACAGCTCCCACCGACACACTTCACCCACTTAACGCAACAGCCCTCCATTAAGCAAGACCAGCAAACCCTAAACCATTAAACACTCACCAACAAAGTCATACATACACTCCAGCAAACCGACTCACGCGTAAGCCCCCCATAAGTAGCACACTACCACTGAAACCCTCACTAACCAACACAACAATAACCACAAAACCGGCCCCCTAAGACTAGCCCTAATCCACGTGAAATCCCTCCTAAGCCGGCACTCTTTCATTTACTCTCGTTCTTTTTTATGTTATTTATTATTATTTCTTCACATGAGTATTGTTGGTTAATGTATGCTATGGTTATTGGATGAATGGAATATGTGATATCTCTTGCGGTATATCGGATAGAAACCCAGATGTAAATTCCGTAGCCGAATCCGAATGGACGATAGTGCGGTCTGTACTTGGGATACAACGCCACGTACCGCTTGAGAGACGCACATATTTCGTTTCATCCAATCTTGTGTTTATCTATTGTTTAGTATGTTATTTTTACGCATGATTTAGTTGTTTAGTATATTATCTCCAAGTATGATTTAGTTATTTCTTTCGCATTAGGAACTTAATTATGTCTCTTCTATGTTTATGTTTAGATTATTATTTATTTATATTTTCATGTTTATCAATTTAATGTGTCCATGAGATTGTGTGCTTGCCGTTATTTCAACTTACTTTTATACATGCAAACTTAGATATAGGTTGTATGCGAACTTAGATATAGGTTATTCTTGCGAATGTATGTTGCGTAGACTCGGTTATATTATCGCATAAATCCGTTCATTACAAGTGGCATGAGTAGGGGACCATTTCGAACCCAGCGTTTGAGGTCTTCCCTTGCGAAGGGTGAGTGCGGCCTTAAATCATTTTCCCAGTTCACACTGGGTGGCGACTCTATTTTATTTCTCTGGTTCAGTCCCCCGCGGGCTACTCCGTACTCCCGACTAGGCCGCGAGCCTGGAACAGCGTCGTCGATTTCTGTGTCCTACAACTGGATTGATGTAAAGAACATCCTTGAGTATCTTAGACGAACTAAAATTGCTTTCTTAGTGTATGGGGAAGGAGAACTTGAGGTGACTGGATTCACCGATGCAAGTTTCCAAACCGATAAAGACGACTGTAAGTCGTAATCATGGTACATAATTTTGGTTGAATAACGGAACAGTGAGCTGGAAATCTTCCAAGTAAGATATTGTTGTCGATTCAACAATAAAAGTGGAATATATTGATGCGTCTGAGGTAGTAAAAGAAGCATTTTGGATCTATAAATTCCTAATTGGATTAGGAGTAGTTCTGTTAGCAGCTGAGCTGGGCTACAGCACAAACTAAGGAACTAGTACTCTTAAATGCTGCAGCTATCGGGATAGTATGACTAGGTCATGATTATTTGATTACAGAGACTAGTTGCTAGTGATCCGATATATGCTTCGTACGGGGCAGACACAATTCCAGCCCTAGGCCTAGCATGTGACATCTGATATTGGATCAATTACGCAATACATTTGTATACTACGCCTGATACAAATTATATATTCCTCGTTGAATATTTCTGGAAAATTGGGTAGGCACGGTGCTTTGCTATAAGCTAACCATGTCTTGTAAATCGGTGAGAATGTGGTACGGGGTACGCACGTGTTCGGATAGTCCGATGACCGTATTTACTGCCAACATATCCAGGGATCTCTTGGGCCACTTCCCAAATATTCACCAATGACATTTGACTCGAACAGAATTAATCTAGGATTAATTACGGGAAGGATTTATCTGGGATTTAATTCGTCTAGAAGAGAGAACGTGATTAATTTGGAATTAATCGGCAAAGTAAATTTAATAGTTAAATTGGATTTTACTATTTAATTTATTTAATTGGGCTAAAATAATATATCGGATATATTAATTGAAATTGGATTTCAATACGGAATTAAAATTGGATTTTAATTCAAGCGAACGAATTAATTTGGAATTAATTCGTAAGTGACTTTCGTAGTAATTTTGCGAGGCATTATTATTTAATTAAATTGGATTTAATTATTTAGCGACGGAAAATTTGTTTAGTCGGATTAAACGAATCTGGGCCCAAAGTGTGTTGTGTAAGCTAACTTGAATTTGGAATTCAAAATTGGGTGGGACCCACATCAACTTGTCACTATTTGTGATGGAAGTGGTTGAGCTTATTAATTTGATTAATTACACAACACACCTACCAATTTAACACACAACACATCAAGTTTTGGAAACAACAATCACTATTCAATCATCTCTCTCATTTCTCTCTACTTGGCCGAATTTCTTCACTCTTGGAGGAAGAATTTTGCTTCTATTTTGTTCAAGATAGCACTTAAGGAGTCCTTTTAAGGTGATAGGGAAACTCACCCAAGAGTTTAGAACTGAACAAAAGGCTTGGAGCTTCTACATCGATTTGAAAGTTTTGAATTTTCTCATCCGTTCAATGTAAGTTTTTCCACAACTCTACTTAAATTAATCACACACAAATCTTGTTTAGAGACCTTGGGCATGTGTAGGACACTAACAATGGTATCAAGAGCCAATATAAGCATGATTTGAATTCTAGGGTTCTTAACTTTAATTTGGATATTTTTACTTGGAGCATGATTTTTCCAAATTGGTTTTTTGGTTGTGTTTAGATGATGATGAATTGGATTTGTGCATCATTGGATTTGAGAAAAATTGATTAGATTAATTTTCCCCAAAAAATCCATCATGGCCGAAACTTGTACCCTAGATAAAGCTCATGGTAATTTTGATTTTGACAATTGGATGTGTTAAAAGCTAAAATGAATATTGATTGTTGATTTAATTGGATTGAAATCAAAATTTGGTGTTATTTCATGTAATTACCGTGAGTATGAAGCATGTTGGATGAATTGATTTTACTTCAATTTTGTGTTGAACATGAATTTGAAATTGAGCATGATTAATTGGATTAATTAGTGTTTTGGAAACATTAGATTAATTGATTAATTGTGTTAATTACACTTTAATTGGATTAATATGTAATTTGGAATAATATATTAATTTAATTTGTTGTATATGGGCTAATGGGCTTGGTTGGGCCAAGTATGATTTTGGACAATTGGGTTGGATCTAATTGGGCCTAAAACCATTTCCATAAAGTCCAAATATGACTTTTGGGTCTTTAAAAATTTAATTGGGCCTAATGGGCCTAAATTGATTTTTGGCATAAGGTGATTCCTAATTGGGCCTTGACATTTTGGGTTGGATCCATAATGGCCAAAGCTCATGCCTAAAGAATTAATTGAAAGCCCATTGGACTTTAATTGAATTGGCATTGGATGTTAATTGGGCCTTTGAGACCCAATTAGATTGGATTTGGAATCCAAGTCTAAAAGGCACTATTAAAAGTGTAATTGTTTAATTTGAAATTAAACATGAATTAGTATTGGATACAATTTAAATTGGATTTAAAATTGTAGTATAATTCAAGAATACGTACTTTGAGTATTTATTCTTAAACGAGTTGGACTCGAGCAAATCAAATCATTGTATGAACATTGGATGGTCATTAATTGAAGATTAATTAATTGGATTAGATTGATTGACAGCATGCTTTGTGTGAATACTTGGATGTATTTGTATGAATAATGTATATCGGATGGATATTAGATGAGTGGGGGTAATTTTGGAAATTATTGTAAGTATGGTACTTATTTATATTTGGACCTGCGTGTCCAGCCTTTCACCTCCTATTCTCTTTGTATTTCTCTTCTCACCAATTCCCCTCAATGTAAATGAGGTTTCTTTAAGTATTATGTAATTGGGTAGAAGAATGTAAAGTGCTAGCGGGAGAGAGGAAAGAGAGAGATTTGTTCTAGGAACAAATGGTATTATATATACATCCGCATATCATTATTAAAATTTATCGTGCCTTATTATGCTTTTAGAATGCATGTTTAAGGGTGTATGATGAGACCTAATCAAAGATAATAAATTGGTTGTCAATTTACGCGAAAAAACCCTCACTTTAATATTAAGCGTTTTCCTTCCATTGGGCTCTCAAGATCCAAGATTGACTTTGATTTGTTGGCCAAAGTCAAGATCATTGTCCATCGCGGATGTGTTTGAACCACGAAAGCTTTGTTACATATCTCATGTCTTGGGCAATTGTGACTTGTTGGTCAAAGTCAAGGTCACTTCTATTCATCGATGTGGATTACGAAGTTTTCCCACTGTCAATGGGTCGCGCTTAACTGGAATCATTAAGCTTGTTGAGCCAAAGCCAAGGCTTAGTTGATTCAGAGGAAAAGGTTAGGAAATATATTGGATATATGTTTTGGACTTAGAGGTCCACCTACCGGATCTAGGAATTGGATGGGATCTAATTGATCTTAGAGATCTACCTAGTTAAGTTTCATACAGCTTATTGGCCAAAGTCAAGATTGTGTGTTATTTAACGAGATCCTAGCCCACTAGGAAACTGGGTTTCCCGAGTACTCCACAGAGGGTTAGAGACTCGCCGAAAAATAGTGGGAGGCCAGTATTCAATTTTCAATTTCGTTTAATACTTGCTAATACGCGCTCTTTATTTTATATCTCGTTATATATTTATTAGTTGGACTAATATTTATTTTTATTGCTTTCTTTGAACAGTTAGATTGTACAAGACAATACTCCACTTGTAGTTGGTTATATAGTTGGAATTTAGTAACCATTACATTTTGAGTGTACCCGATATCGTTGATTGGATAGTTGGACTATTGCAATCGAGATGGCTGGAAAGATTAGCGTTAGGGACATAATCATGGGCGATAATGTCTTTAACGGCTCCAATTTTCCAGATTGGGGGATGAATCTCAGGATAGTCCTGGGAGCTGAGAAGTTACTCTATATCATAGAGAGACCTCTCGGGCCTGAGCCCGAACTTGAGCGACCAATTGATCATGAGCTTTGGAAGACTCATCGAGATGATAACTTTAGTGCTCAATCTGTCATGCTTGCCGCAATGACTCCTCAATTTCGTCGTCAGAACAAAGGATTGGATCATTATAACATGATGTTGAAATTGAAGGATCTTCATAGATCTAATCTTAGATCTCAGAAGTACGAATTACAAAAGAAGCTCTTTCGCTCACGTATGTTAGAGGGTACATCTGTCGAGCACTATGTGTCGTAGATGATTGCTGACATCGAACAGCTAGGTCAGCTGGGCATAACCTTTGAGGCTGAGACTTCTATAGATTTGATCTTACAGTCTCTGCCTGACTATTGGGGCGGGTTCATCATGAACTACAATATGATGAACCAAGAGAAGACTCTTGGAGAGTTGATGGCTATGCTGAAAGAAGCAGAGCCAGAGCTTCTGAAGGCAAGAAGCGCGAGGTGCATCTTACTTTGACATCCTAGAAAGCCAAGGCTTGGCTGAAGGCTTCTGGGGGTGTGAAGAAAAAGAAGAAAAATGGCAAGGCCAAATCATCACAGTCTTCTGGGAACACTAAGGACAAATCCGAAGATGTCTGCCTACATTGTGGAAAACGGGGTCACTGGAAGAGTGACTGCCGTGAGTACAAGGCATACATGAAGGAAGTGAAGGCGGGCAAGGCTCCGGCTTCAGGTATATTTGTTATTGAAATAAACATGTCCACTACAAGTTTTAAAAATTGGATTTTTGATTCTGGATGTGGTACTCACATATGTACTGATGTGCAGGATCTGCAGATTAGCAGGAGACTGGCTTCAGATGAGATCGACCTACGAGTCGGAAACGAGACGAGAGTCGTTGTGTTTGGTCGTTGGGACCTATATTTTATATCTGCCATTGGGGCATGTAATTACATTAGGTGACTGTTATTTTGTACCTAGTTTGACTAGGAACATCATCTATGTATCTTGTTTAACCCGATGAGGGTATACCTTTGTATTCCGGAACACTGGGTGTTTAGAATATAAAGATGATATTATGATATGTACAACAGATGTTAATAATGGTCTTTATATTTTGAATATAAATGAATCTCAAACATATAACGTGACAAACAAAAGGCTCAAATTGAGTAAAACGGACATATATGTGGCATTGTCGTCTGGGACAAATTAATAAGACTCGTATATCCACACTTTTGAAGAGTGGATACTTGGACGGATTTGATCCTAATTCATATGACGTCTACGAATCATATTTATTAGGCAAAATGCCTAAAACACCTTTTAGTGGTAAGGGTGTGCGTGCCACCGAGCTGTTAGCCCTCGTTCATAGTGATGTATGTGGGCCCATGTCTAGCCAGGCTAGAGGTGGATATGAATACTTCGTAACCTTTACGGATGATGCATCACGTTATAGTTATGTGTATCTTATGAGACACAAGTCGGAATTTTTTGAGAAATTCAAAGAGTTTTGACCCGAATTAGAAAAACAGTCCGGCAAAAGTATTAAAACATTATGGTCGGACAGTGGTGGAGAATACTTGAGCAGTGAGTTTCTCGATTACATGAAAGAATATGGTATTCTTTCACAGTGGACTCCTCCCGGAACACCTCAATCGAACGGTGTGTCCGAACGGAGAAACCGAACTTTGTTGGACATGGTAAGGTCTATGATGAGTCGGACTGAGCTACCAATTTTCTTCTGGGGATACGTATTGAACAGTGCAATACTTATTTTGAATAAGGTTCCGTCAAAGTCTGTTGGATAGACTCCATATGAAATATGGACAGGAAAGAAACCGGGTTTCTCATTCCTGAAGATTTGGGGATGCTGGGCATATGTTAAACGTTTGGATGGTACCAAAATAGAACCCAAATCGGATAAGTGCCTATTTATAATTGGTTATCCTAGGAAAACCAAAGGATATTATTTCCACAACCCACAAGAGAATAAAATATTTATTGCTCTCCATGCAGTTTTCCTCGAAAAGGAATTCATAAATACAGTGGTAAGTGGGAGGAAAGTAGAACTCGATGAAAATCGGAGTGATACCGTTCCTGGCACCGACCCCCTCACGGAACACCAACAATCCATCAAGGATGAGACTGTTCCACAATCTTCTAATACACAAGAACCGCGTAGGTCGGAGAGAGTCAGAAAATAACCTGAGAGGAATGGGTTTCTGATCTCACATCATGTAGATATTAATCTTATTGAGGATAATGAGCCTGCTACGTATTAGGAAGCGATACAAGGTATCGACTCCGCTTTATGACAAGAGGCCATGAAGTCCGAAATGGATTCCATGTATACCAACCATGTTTGGACACTAGTTGATGCACCAGAAGGCATTAAGCCTATTGGTTTTAAATGGGTCTTCAAGAAGAATACGAACATGGATGGCAACATACAAACGTACAAAGCTAGGCTTATAGCGAAAGGGTATCGTCAACGACATGGTGTCGATTACGACGAAAATTTTTCACTAGTTGCCATGATTAAATCCATTCGGATAATGTTTGCTATTGCTGTATATTTCGATTATGAAATATGGCAGATGGACGTCAAAACCGCTTTCCTTAACGGAAACCTTTTGGAGGATGTTTATATGCAATAGCCTGACGGTTTTGTCGTGCCAAAACATGCAAACAAGGTTTGCAAGTTAAATCGATCCATTTATGGATTGAAGCAAGCATCGTGTTCTTGGAACCAACGTTTTGATGAGATCATAAAAGAATATGGTTTCATTCAAAACGAAGATGATTCTTGTGTATATAAGAAGGTTAGTGGGAGCGCACTGACATTCATTGTCCTATATGTTGATGATGTATTTCTTTTAGGCAATGACATTCCCATGCTACAATCGGTGAAAGCTTGGATTTCATTAAAATTCTCCATGAAAGACCTGGGAGAAGCAGCCTTTATTCTGAGAATAAGGATCTACCGTGATAGATCTAGAAAGCTGTTTGGACTCTCCCAGAGCTCGTACATTGACAAAGTGTTGAAGAGATTCAACATGGATTAGTCTAAGATGGGGCTGCTTGCAGTGTCACATGGCGTCTCTCTATCTAAGGACATGTGTCCTAAAACTCAAGATGAGAGAGATTCAATGAATCGGATCCCGTTCGCTTCTGCAGTCGAATCGATCATATACGCCATGACATGTACGTGACCTGATGTCTCATATGCTTTGAGCATATATAGTCGCAATCAGCCGATCTAGGTGATGGTCACTGGATTGATGTAAGGAACATCCTTGAGTATCTTAGACGAACTAAGATTGCTTTCTTAGTCTATGGGGAAGGAGAACTTGAGGTGACTGGATTCACCGATGCAAGTTTCCAAATTGATAAAGACGATTGTAAGTCGTAATCAGGGTACATAATTTTGTTTGAATAACGGAACACTGAGCTGTAAATCTTCCAAGTAAGATATTGTTGTCGATTCAACAATAAAAGCGGAATATATTGATGCGTTTGAGGCAGCAAAAGAAGCATTTTGGATCTATAAATTCCTAATTGGATTAGGAGTAGTTCTGTTAGCAGCTGAGCTGTGCTACAACACAGGCTAAGGAACCACAGTCTCATCAATGATCCAAGTATGTACTTCGACGGTTTCTTTTGATTCGTGAGATCATACATCGTGGCGATGTCAAGATCAAAAAGATCGCATCAGATGATAACCTTGCAGATCTGCTGACGAAAGTTATTTCTCAGTAAAAGTTTGAGCGACTTGTACATAGTTCAGGTGTTGGACACTTGAGTGATTGGCTATAGGCCAAGTGGGAGATTGTTGGACAATTATGACCCATAGTATCACTATTTGTAAAAGACATGGTGTTTTTGTACAAATTAACTATGTGACAAAGGAAATTGTTATTTTATCATTTTGTAATTGGATTACTTGGATATATAAATGATAAAAGTCCATATGATTAGTATCGGATTAATAAGATATGAGACAGTATTAATCCACGAAAGGTTTAATCATTAAATATCCATAGTCGTAGTATTATCGAGACTGGATATCGATAATACGGAATAGACTAGTATTACACTTGTGCGCGTTATGGAAGCTTAACGACATAGTTCTCATATATTTAAGTATTGGATACTTATGTAAGTGTGATAGGAGGTTCTGTTAGCTGTTGGACCGGGAACAGCTTCGCTCTGGATAGACCCCTCGGAATCCCATTGGTAGTATGACTATGTGTCTATGGGAATCCGAATCAGGGTAAGTGTATGTGGTCTTAACCTGAGACTTGCATCGCTAATACTTGCGACGATCAGTATACTTTAGTTTTGGTCGTCATGAGCTTTAACAGGTTCTGTGTACGCCTCTTCTGGGTTTACTGAGAATCGTAGTGTATTGGGTGTGATGTCAAGATGAGAGTATCACTTCAGTCATATAGAGAGGATGATCACGGAGGAAACAGAACTAGTACTCTTAAATGCTACAGCTATCGAGATAGTATGACTATGTCATGATTATCCAATTACAGAGACTAGTTGCTAGTGATATGATATATGCTTCGTACGGGGCAGACACAATTCCAGCCCTAGGCCTAGCATGTGACATTCGATACTGGATCGTATTACGCAATACATTTGTATACTACGCCTGATACATATTATATATTCATCGTTGAATATTTCTGGAGAATTGGGTAAACACGGTGCTTTGCTAGAAGCCAACCATGTCTTGTAAATCGGTGAGAACGTGGTACGGGGTACGCACGTGTTCGGATAGTCCGATGACAGTATTTACTGCCAACATATCCAGGGATCTCTTGGGTCGCTTCCCAAAGATTCACCAATGACATTTGACTCGAACAGAATTAATCTGGGATTAATTATGAGAGAGAAAATTAATTTGGGATTAATTATGGCAAGGATTTATCTGGGATTAAATTCGTCTAGAAAAGAGGACGCGATTAATTTGGAATTAATCGGCAAAGTAAATTTAATAGTTAAATTGGATTTTACTATTTAATTTATTTAATTGGGCTAAAATAATATATCGGATATATTAATTGAATTAGGATTTCAATACGGAATTAAAATTGGATTTTAATTCAAGCGAATGAATTAATTTGGAATTAATTCGTAAGAGACTTTCATAATAATTTTGCGAGGCATTATTATTTAATTAAATTGGATTTAATTATTTAGCGACGGAAAATCCGTTTAGTAGGATTAAACGAATACGGGCCCAAAGTGTGTTGTGTAAGCCAACTTAAATTTGGATTTCAAAATTGGGTGTGACCCACATCACTTACATCAACTTGTCACTATTTGTGATGGAAGTGGTTGAGCTTATTAATTGGATTAATTACACAACACACCTACCAATTTAACACACAACACATCAAGTTTTGGAAACAACAATCACTATTCAATCATCTCTCTCATTTCTCT
>SKCR01026202.1:0-70091 GCA_019454045.1 Zanthoxylum bungeanum | reverse complement strand
CTATATATGGTACATTAGGAGGAAACATGATGCACGATGGTGTAGCTGTACGAGTGGGATGGAGGTACTCTTCAAGAATCCTCACGGGTGGTCTCTCATATTCACTCATAGTGTTTGCGCTAGATGTGGATGGTGTGGCAAAAAGATTGTCAAATAAACTCTCTGAGTCTGAGTTTTCTTCTTCATTCCTAACAAATCTACCAAACCTATCTCTACGTCTAGGCATGCAATTTAAACACAAGTAATACTAGAAACAAAAATAAAAGAGTAAACTAAAAATAAATAAGTAAAATTAAAATTGAAAATTAAAATTAAAACTGAATTAAAATTAACGAAATAAATTAGTGATAATAGAAAAATATAAACTAATAATCAAAACTAAACAAAAACTGAAATTGAAATAAATAAATAAGTAAATAATAAATACATAAGTAAATAAATAAATCTGGAACGAAGTTACTGCTTCTGTTGTTGACTGAGTAAACTTGCTCCATTTTACTTGTAAACTGTCTCCCCGGCAACGGTGCCAAATTTTGATTACGCCCTAAACGTCCTTGCGGTTACTTGTGGTTATCACAGTATAGTTAGGGTATCGATTCTTCAGAGAGATGGTTGCAAAGAACTAGTTTACTTAAATAAAAACGTTAGCAGTAACTAAAGATAAGATAATGATTGAGTTTGGTAATATAAAAAAAAATAAAAAATTACTTAAAAACTATCTATAGAGAGAGGCAGCAAAGCGTTAGGAATCCCTCTTGTATCAAACTCTTACATTCAGTTATAGATTCATGTTATTACTCAATTGAAGGTTTCACATCCCAAACCAACAATTGGAAGAAATTAAATTCTAAACATGTCAAATTCTAAGGTAATTGATGAATTATTTTCTCTATGTTAACATCACACAAAGTTATCGTTAAGAGCTATCTAACGTCGAAAATATACCCTCAGGCAATACTGCAGCAGAAGACCAACACATAAAACAACCATACCAGTCACAACTGGGTTCCCAAATCACACATAGAAGACGCATGACTGGATCTATATGGGAGTTGACAAAACACAATTTCTGGATTCAGAAATCGTAAAATTATGAAGAATAACAACCATCAATTCTATTAAACGTTAAAAAGTTACTTTAGGAATCAACAAAATAAATATAAGAAATGAAATACCAGAGTGTTGGTTTCTTATTAGGTCCCAAGATCCATCAAATAAGCATAAAAAACGCATGAATACATCAAAGGATAATGGCGGAAACATATACTCACAATGATAGGATTTGATGCATCAAAAGCACAACCCTCTTCCTCCTTTTTAAGGTCACGGCAATGAGCTCCCAAGGCAGTGGGCTACATGTTTTTGCTCCTCTTTGAACCTCAAAAATTCGGCCATTGAAGAACCTCCATGAAAGCTCCAAGCTTCAAGCTTCAAAATGGATTCCAAGCTCATGAAAACATTTCCCTATCACCTTTGTAAAAACCCATAAGTGTGCTAGCACTCTATTTTCTTCGTTTGTTCGGTCAAACCAAAAATTGAAGAGAAGAAATGGCTCCAAGCCGAGAGAAGAAGAAGAGAGAATGTAGGGAAAAAATTGGTTCCCAAAACCGTGAACCACAAATGGTTTGGAGAGAGAGAACAAATGCTTTTTGTATATATATATATTTTATTTCATTTACCAAGTAAATTAAAATAAAAGATATACATTACTTTAATTCAAAGTCAAAAAGCAAAAAGCAATAAAGCTTTTCATCATTTCATTTAACTTTCCAACCACCTTTCACTATTCACATCAAGTCACTTTAATAAAGTGACAACATGTCATGTCACATCACTCAAAATGACAAGAGATTTGACAATTGATGCGACTAGTGATTTGACGCTTGATGTGACTTGTGTGCCGCGCTCGAATTCGAAATGTGAATGCGCTCGCAATCATTCTTGGGCTCGGGTTTGCTAATTCCAAATTAATGAATTTTCCGTCGCGTCGTAATTAAATGATTACGCCTAGCGAAATCACTATTCACGTCGCTAATGAATTAATTCTAAATTAATTCGTTTGCCGGAATTAAAATCCAATTTCAATTCCGCGTCGAAATTTAATTTCGCATAATATATCGAATATATTATTTTATCGATTAATTCCAAATTAATCGTTCTATCTCTTTAATTAATATTTTATCCCAGATAAAATATCTCCGTAATTAATCCCAGATTAATTTTCTCTCTCTTCTAAGTAATCCCAGATTAATAAAGTGTGAGTCATACATCATCGGTGAATCTTCGGGAAGCGACCCATGAGATCCCTGGATATGTTGGCAGTAAATACGGTCATCGGACTGTCCGAACACGTAAGTACCTCGTACTATGTTTACACTGATTTACAAGACAAGGTTGGCTTCTAGCAAAGCGCCATGTCTACCCAATTCTCCGGAAATATCCTTATAGGAATATGTGATCTATATCAAGCGTAGTATACCGAAGTATTGCGTGTTTCTGTCCAGTATCGGATGATCACGTGCTAGGCCTGGGGCTGGAATTGTGCCTGCCCTGTACGAAGCACATATCGGATGTCTGGTAACTAGTCTCTATAATCGGATATACATGACCTAGTCATAATATCCCGATAGCTCGAGCATTCAAGAGCACCAGTCCCGTATCCTACGTGACATCATCTCCACTATGACTGGAGTGATACTTCCGTCTTGACATCACACCCAACACACTACCATTCTCAATATACCCAGCATTGGCGTACTCAGAACCGGTTAAAGCCCTGGACGACCTCAACTAAAGTATATTGATTGTCGTAAGTATTAGCGGTGCAAGTCTTAGGTTAAGACCAAATACACCTACCCTGATTGCAGACTCCCATAGACACATAGTCATATTACCAATGGGATTCCGCGGGGTCTATCCAGAGCGAAGCTGTTTCCCGTACCATCGGTAAAACACAACCTCCTATTACAGTTGCATGAGTATCCTATACCCAAATATATGAGAACTATGCCGTTGTGTCCTCACAAACGCCCACAAGTGTAATACTAGTCTTTTACGTATTTATCGATGTCCAATCTCGATAATACTCTGACTAGGGATATTTAATGATTTATCCTTCATGGACTGATACTGTCTCATATCATTTATATATCTAGGTGATCTAATCACAAATGATAAGAGCGCAATCTCCTTTGTCACATAGTTAATTTGTACAGCAACACCATTATCTGTACAAATAGTGACACTATGGGTCATAATTGTCCAACACAGAGTTCATCCTTAGCTTTGCCGAGGAGTTTAGTTCTCCATGGAAGAAAGAGATGTAGCCTTGATAGATCAGAGAGACGTCATGGTTTCCTTGAAGTTCTTCATTCTCCTATTTTGGTTTTGTGTTTTTGGCTCTTTTATGTGTGTTCTCTCTTAATTCTCTCTGTTTTTCTCTTCCTCTAGGGTTTTGGATGAAGTTGGGTTTATTTAAAGAAGTCTCGGAGTCATTGTGCGTATCAAACATTACTAAATTAAGTTTTGGGGGTCTTTCGGGGCACCTCGGCGCTAAACTTGCTGGTTTTTGTATACATTGGGAGACTGGGGGCGTATCGCGACTCCAATGATGGCGCGTTGCGACACGTGGCTTGATTTCTGGTTTTATGCTTTCTTCATTCCAGCTCTTCCTGCGTGCTTCTGATGCATCCATAAGGTCCTGAAACACGCGTAATTAATCCAAACTCAATATTCTATTGCTCATAATAACAAAGCACAAAATAAACTCTAGTTAAGATTAAATACATGATAATTAAGCCGAGTTAGAGATGTTAAAAGTACACTTTCATGCACTTATCAGTAAGTAATATGAATTCAAGGTGTTTTGAGATACGAGAGATTTTATGATGTTGATTGTCTAAACTATGAACGGATATTTTGACTAATGTTTTGAAAACTTGGCATTTGATTTCTGCCATAAAATTGTTTTGAAAAGAAAAATGAAATGAAAGAAGAAAGAAAGAAAGTTTTCAGAGGTTTTGATTTTGAATATAAGGATAAGGAAAATATTTACGCCTCGCCGCTTGATTCACATTTTCATGTTTTGAGATTTATCGATATGTTTCCGTCGAGGTGCTTGATAATATGTTTCTGTCTCTGCGCTTGATGAGCATAAAATATATCAATATTTACCACCCCTTTTACTTAATATTTTGTTTAGTTTCTCGGGTTTGATGAACGTTTTGATGTGTTTTAGTTTATTTTGCAGAAAAAATAAAATTGGGTCTCAATGAAATCATTTAGGACGAAATATGGGTCAAATAAGGGCAAATATTGGACTTGACATATTAATTTTGGAGATTGGAAACTTGAAAGGGCGTTTTAATGAAGTGTAGTTTTGGAAATTCCAATTTTGCGCATCTGTTATATTTTGGGGATAACTTTTTACTCTGATATCAGATTGAGCTGATTAAAGTTCCAAATTAAGGAATACGCAAAGATATACAACCTTGAAAGACAAAATAATTTCGAATTCTGAAGATTTCATGACCGAAATTGATGAAACATACGTAAGTGTGTTATGTGTAATTATTAAGTCATTTTCAAAGCAAAATAATAAAATAATAAAAATTATAAAAATTATGAAATCACCACCAAACATGATAGCAATTAGTGGAGCAATTAATAATGTATTTGTTGGAGTAATTAGTGGAGCAATTAATAATGGATTTGGTGGAGGAAAAATTTTGCCTATAAATACCAAGTCATTTCATTTGTAAATTCATACTTTCTTCTAAGGAATTCATTAAGAATACTAAGAAGATTGTATCTTGTTTGTTTATTTACAGCTTTCAGTAATTTATTTCAGCTTTCGCACTTTCTTTTCTTTACTTTTAAGTTTTTACTTTCTGTAATTTACTTTTACGCACAATACTTTTTTTTCTTTAATTTTCAGTAATGATGAGGTAACTCCACCTTGTTGGGGTAAAAGGTTAAACTTTTATTACTAATATTTAGATTAATTTCCCTTAATTATAATATATAAACTAGTTAAAACCTGACTTAACGAGGATACCGCCATATTGGTCGGTTGGTAATTATTTAAATTGGTTTAACCTGACTAAACTGGATACCGCTTGATTGGTCGGTTGGTAATTAATTATTAATTTGACTTAATCTGGATACCGCATATATGGCTGGTAGGTAATTATCATGTAAAGTTAATAACTTATATTAAGGGAGATATCTAAAATAGAAGTAATAAAAGGGGATCCTCTAACCCCAACATTTTCTTTTATTGTACTTTTACTTTATTTACTTTCACCAATTTACTTTTCAGAATTTACTTTTCAACAATTTACTTTCACCAATTTAATTTTCAATAATTTACTTTTCATTATTTAATTTCCAGCAATTTACTTTATGTCTTTTATTTTATTTAAGTTTTTACCAGCCCTAGTTATGTGTCATAACTAAGTTAGTTATCTGGGGTTGTGATGAAGTCCAATATCACCGTTTTATAAGGGGTTAAATTACAGTTTGGGTAATATAAAGGTTATTTATTGAGCCTTAGTCTTAATGCATCTTGTTAACTGACCATTAATATGATTGATTCGGTAAACTTAAAATCAACTTGGAAAAGGGATTTTAGGTTTAAGACCTTAGACTTAATAACCCACGATCTTCCTTGAGGATAGATAACCCTTTAATAGATTTCTTTACAGGATAAGAATATATCTGTCGGGCGGGGGTAGCCATAATTGGAACTTAATCTTAATGAATTCATATAACTTAATTGACATAGGAATATGATTAATCGGGTTACACTGGGTATTTGTATCTGACCATCGGAAGAGGCATTTACATAATTTCGTGTTCCAGGTTAATAAATCGATATATTACACAACCGTAAGATAACCTTCATCTTTAAAAATGATATTGGAAAGATTCACAACCCTGGATAGTTTTATAAAATTAAATTTTCCTAAATCTACTTTCAAGCAATTTCATTTAGTTGTTTTAAGTTTAAAGTCACTATCCAATCAAATAACCAATCCATTAGATACTCGTAAAAATTTCACTTCATAATTAATAACAAAAGGATTTAAGTCCTCGTGGGATCGATACTTTTATACTACTTGAACGATACGTGCGCTTGCGTTATACGTGTGTGATTACGCCGGTCAAGTTTTTGGCGCCTTTGCCGGGCACTTATTTGTCTTTCACTATTAGTTTTGAGGTTAGATACCTTTACTTGTATCTAATTTTCTTTTTACTTATTGCTTTTGTTTTCACTTGTTTCAGGTTCTCAGACACTACATGAGACGAACCAAAAGCTTTGAACATCGACCGTTTGACCCAGTGATTGAAAGAACCATCAGACAGTTGAGAAGGGAAAGGCGAGAAGGCCAAGAAGAAATCGTTAACATCGAACATTAACCTTTGGAGGTTGCACCACCAATTCCCATTCGAGACAGAACCATTCCAGTGGTGTACGACCCAATTTCCTGTATTGTACTTCCTCCCTTACCAGTAAATATGTGTGACATCAAAACATGCATTCAGATGATACAGCAGTCAGTTTAGTTTGGGGGGAAAGCAACTGAAGATCCTAATGCCCACATCAGCAACTTCCTGGAAGTTTGCGGCACTTTCAATTACAACCGAGCTGCTGAAGAAGCAATGAGACTGCGAGTTTTTCCATATTCCTTGAAAGACCGAGCAAAAACTTGGCTACATTCATTACCAGCAGGTTCCATCACAACTTGGAACACTCTAGCCACCAAATTCCTTGCAAAGTACCTTCCACCAGCCAGAACAACAAAGTTGAGGAATGACATCAAATCCTTCATGCAGCAAGATTCAGAATCCCTCTGCGAAGCTTGGGAAAGGTACAAAGATTTACTCCGGAAATGTCCTCACCATGAGATTCCAAAATGGCTTCAAGTCCAAACTTTCTATAATGGACTTTCTGGATTGATGAGAACCACAATTGATGCTGCTACTAGAGGAGCTTTGATGGGAAAAGGAGAAGATCAAGTCTGTGACTTTATCGACGAAATGGCTAACAATAATTCATTGTGGTGAAAGGAAAGGAGCATGATTCAACGAATTGCAGGAATTTATGAAGTTTGAGCTAACTCAGTAGTGAATACTAAGTTGGAGCAAATGTGCAAAAGCTTGGAAACACTTAACACACAAGTTGTAAACATCGCAAGAGCCATAAGTTCACCATATGGAGGAGCACCAGAGCCAAACCAACATGAAGAAACGGTGAACTATGTCAACAATTTCAACAGACAGGGGAACAATCCATATTCCAACACCTATAACCCATGGTGGAGGAATCATCCCAATTTTTCATGGAGCAACAATTCAGGGCAAAAGAAAAATCTACAACCTAGATTTCAACAGCAAAACAAAAGCCAGGAGTTTGAAAAAGAACCAGAAATGAAAGAATGGATTGCAGAGATGTTCAAAAAGCAACAAGCAGCATATGATGCTATTTTTCAAATCCAATTTGCTTCCATCAAAGCACTGGAAAATCAAATTGGACAACTGGCCAATGCTCAGAGTTACAGACCGCCAGGGAACTTTCCTAGCAACACAGAACCAAATCCAAGGAACCGAGGGAAGGAGAAATGCCAAGCCATTACTTGAAAAGCGGTACTAAAATCAACAAAGATGTTGGAATCAAGGCAACAATTGAAAATATTCTGAAAGATGTAGTTCCACAGATGGATGAAAAAGAAGCACAGGAAAAAAATCAAGAAATGATCACTCTACCTCCACATTTTCCACAGCGTCTCCAGAAGAATAAACTAGACAAGTAATTTTCTCGATTCCTAGAGATCTTCAAAAAGTTCCATATCAACATTCCATTTCCATAAGCATTGGAACAAATGCCCAGCTATGTCAACTTCATGAAAGACATTCCTTCACGAAAGAGAAGATTGGGAGATTACGAGATAGTTCCGTTATCAGAAGAATACAGTGCCATTATTCAGAGGAAACTTCCCCCAAAGTTGAAAGATCATGGCAGTTTCACTGTTCCTTGCACCATAGGAGAACATGACTTCGGTAAGGCTTTGTGTGATTTAGGTGCAAGTGTTAACTTGATGCCTTTTTCTATTTACAGGAAACTACATATTGGAGAAACAATGCCCACCTCAGTCTCTCTACAACTTGCTGATAAAACGCTCGTATTTCCGAGAGGTGTAGTTGAAGATGTGCTGGTCAAAGTTGACAAATTCATCTTCCCAGCAGATTTTATTGTCCTTGATTTGGAGGAAGATGAAGACGTGCCGATCATCCTCGGGAGACCATTCTTGGCTACAGGTCGAACCATTATTGATGTACAAAAATGAGAACTAACCATGAGGGTACATGACCAAGAAGTAACATTCAATTTTTTTTAAAGCCATGAATTTCCCGAATGACGAGAAAGAGGAATGTTTCAGACTTGATGTGATAAATAGTACCATCTAGACCTCCAATGCAATGCAAAGTTCTGTTGACAAAATTAAAGCATGTCAATTGCCTGAGGAGCCTGAAGATAAAGCGTATTGTGCACTGAAAAAGCCAATTCTTGCACTACAAGCAACAAAAGAGAAACAGTTCCACCAGCTCAACGAATTGGAGGAATTCCACATACAGCCCTTCGATAATGCCAAACTGTACAAAGAAATGGGCAAGAAGAAACATGATGAGAAGTTAGTGTGCATACAACTGGAACCGGGGCAACAAGTACTGTTAAACAAATCAAGGTTGAAACTCTTCCCATGGAAGCCAAAATCACGGTGGTCAGGTCTATTCTTAATCACCAAAGTTTTACCAGATAAAGCCGTTGAGTTACATGATCCCAACTCCAACAAAATATTCAAGGTTAAAAACAAGTGTGTCAAGCACTACTGGGGAGAATCAATTGAGCGACAAAAAGAAAGTGTCACACTTTCAGATCCAGCCTAACGTTCGAGAAATCATGTCTAGCTGACGACATTAAACTTAGCGCTAGCTGGGAGGCAACCCATGCAATTTGTGTATATATTGTGATTTGGTGTCTTTTAATTTTTATGTGTTTAGTTTTTGCAGGTTAAGTCATTTCAAGATGGAAGATGCTCTCGCAAATCTTCACAAGTAATTTCATTTTCTCCCTCAAAACATTCTGATGAAATTCTACAAAGCTCGCATTGAACGGATGAGACTACGGATGATCAAACGTATTCCAACTGACATTCGTTGGATTATTGAAGCACGGGTCCGATTGGCAGATGAGTCTTCTGACTCTTTTATTTCACATATACCTGGTTTAGGTAGAAACATATATGCTAAAAAAAGAAGAGCTAAAAGAATGGGTGTTTGCTATAAATGTTCTCACATGACAAGTATTACTCGTTGTCGTTCGTTAGGAATGGTATCTGATAACCGTGAAGATAAGATTAAATTCATTATAGATGGCTTGAGTAAGGAGTCTTTGGATGACATATCTAAGACTCTTGATACGCATTCCAGTGGATATGTACATCATGCAATTCACATGTTATATACACAATTTCGAAAAGAAAGACAACAGTATAGTCTCAAGAATCTGACTCTAAAAGACCTTGTTTGCTAATTTATAAGAAAAATTGGATGGGAAGCTTATCCCTGACGTATAGACGTCATTCAAGCCGTTACATTATTGTAAATATTATATATCTTTGTCTTTTCTTAATAATTGTGATTTGTTTGTTATTTTCTCCGACAGGATCCAAGCTACTTTTTGAACTTTCATGATTTACTATTTTCCCACTAATCGTCCTTTGGAAGATACTTGTGCTATTATTACTCACCTTTTTTTAGGTTATATAAATTCAACTCATCATTGCACACTTGAAGGCATCCAGAGATGAAAAAAGAAACACAAAAATATGGAAGCCACTTCAAGAAGATGAGTTGTAAACATTTGTGTGCTTTGTGGTACTAGTGTTGGTGTTAAACCAGAATATGTAGCAGCAGCACATGAATTGGGTCAAGTCATTGCTGCAAGGAATATGCACTTAGTATATGGCTGTGGCAATCTTGGACTAATGGGGATCGTTTCAAAGGCTGTACAGGATGGAGGCAGCCAAGTTCTGGGAATCATCCCAAAACCCTTGGCAGAGGCGAATCTTATTGGATCATCAAACGGCGAAGAACTAATTGTGCCAGGTATGGCTGAACAACTGGTAGAAATGATTAATCGTGCTGATGCTTTTATTGCTTTGCCAAGTGGCTTGGGCACAATAGAGGAAATTTTTACAATGTTATCTTAGGCAAACCTGAACATACACCAGAAACCACTTGGACTATTTAACATTGAAGGATTCTATGATTTTCTATGTGTGTTTCTTGATGATGCCCGGAGAAATGGGTTCGTGTCAAAACTTGTAAAAGAACTTCTCTTTACTGCCAGAACTGCCCTGGATTTAATTGATCAAATCTTAGCCTTTGAACCTCAAATTGACCCCATTCTTTCCAAGATAAAATGGTTCGATAATGATCGTGGTAAGAGGCGTCGGATAAATCTCGATCTTAACCTTTAACTTTTCATTTAGATGTAGAATTTCAGCTAACCAGGTACGATTTTCTAAACTCTTCTTCTACTGTTTAAGACATTGGCGACAATGTCTCATTTAGGTTTGGGGGAGGAGAATAGTTAAATTGTATCTTGTTTTTATTGTTTTATTTTTAGTCAAAATTTTTCGAAAAAGCCAAAAAATTTGAAAAAATTTACAAAGACCAAAAAAATATTTTGTATTTTTGTGTTTTTATTTGATTAATCAGGTGAAATTGGTGTGAGATAGCTGTGTAAGTAATTTTCATTCCTGAGACGTATCTCAACCTATTTTGGAACAAGTTAATTTTTGTTTATTTCCTTTTAAATTATTTAATTTGTGAATTCTCATAAAACTAACTAAAATGGATCTTCATATGCTCAGTTGACAGATATTATCAATATGCATGGTAGCATACGGACATGAGATGTAATTAAAAAGTTTGTAATATTCAGTGCTCTAGTTTAATTGGATGAAGCACCTAAAAAAAGCGATGGGATATAAAAAAAAATAAAAAAAATCTTCTGAGATCCGAGTTATTAAGTCTGTAAGGGTGTTTTAACACCTAGTGCCCTAAAACCAACTGGTTTGGGAGTCACTAGCCCAAAGCTCGCTACATGGATCAAAGATGTTGCAAAATATATATATATCTGAAGTCTTAGTAATTAAGTCCGTAGGGGTATCTTAACACTTAGTGCCCTAAAACCAACTGGTTTGGGAGTAACTGGCCCAAAGCTCGCTACATAGATGGAAGATATTGTATATAAAAAAAATCCAAAATCCAAAAAAAAAAATTATTACATTCCTTAAAAAAGGTGTGAATTTTGATAAAAACTTTATGACAAAAATATTACTCTCTTCTCAACTACACTCGTGACTATTGTGGGCAAAATGAGTTGATGAATATTTTATTTACAGTGTATATGGAGAATGGTAAAAATAATCGGAAAATTTAGTTATTTGGTAATTTAAAAAGAAACAAAACAACTATTGACTTGGATTAGATGTTTCATCTGTTTAGTCACTAACTTCTTCATTCTCTTTTCTCTTGTCTTTTTGCTTTTGTGTGCATTAGTTTTATTATCTTTTTACTTTTGTAAGACGTTTGTGGGTATCGTTGCTGTAAGCCTCACGAGACTACAACTCGTCCACTAGGGACACCTAGGGGTTTAAAGGCTTGTTGCATACGCTAAATGCAACCGTGATCCCTAAGAAAGTGGCTTAGTTAAATATTAATTATTTCTTGTATTTTATTTTGTTGTTTTGCTCGAGGACTAGAAAATGTTAGGTTTGGGGGTGTGATGAGCGCAAAATATATCAATATTTACCACCCCTTTTACTTAATATTTTGTTTAGTTTCTCGAGTTTGATGAACGTTTTGATGTGTTTTAGTTTATTTTGCAGATAAATTAATATTTGGACTCAATGAAATCAATTAGGACGAAATATGGGTCAAATAAGGGCAAATATTGGACTTGACATATTAATTTTGGAGATTGGAAACTTGAAATGGCGTTTTAACGAAGTGGAGTTTTGGAAATTCCAGTTTTGTGCATCTGTCATATTTTGGGCATAACGTTTTACTCCGATATCGGATTTATCTGATTCAAGTTCCAAATTAAGGAAGACTCAAATATCTACAACTTTGAAAGACAAAACAATTTCGAATTCTGAAGATTTCATGACCGAAATTGATGAAACATCCGTAAGTGTGTTATGTGTAATTATTAAAGTCATTTTAAAAGTAAAAAATTAAATTAATAAATAAATAATAAAAATTATCAAATCACCACCAAACATGATAGAAATTAGTGGATCAATTATTGATGGATTTGGTGGAGTAAATAGTGGAGCAATTAATAATGGATTTCGTGGAGCATTTGATAGATGATTTGGTGGAGGCAAAATTTTGCCTATAAATACCAAGCCATTTCATTTGTAAATTCATACTTTCTTCTAAGTAATTCCTTAAAAATACTAAGAAGATTGTATCTTGTTTGTTTATTTACAGCTTTCAGTAATTAATTTCAGCTTTCGCACTTTCTTTTCTTTACTTTTCAGTTTTTACTTTCTACAATTTACTTTTACGCATAGTACTTTTCTTTCTTTAATTTTCAGTTTTTACTTTTTAGTAATGAGGAGGTAACTCCCCCTTGTTGGGGTAAAAGGTAAAAATTTTATTACTAATATTTAGATTAATCTCCCTTGATTATAATATATAAACTAGTTAAAACATTACTTAACGAGGATACCGCCATATTGGTCGGATGGTAATTATTTAAATTGGTTTTAACCTGACTAAACTGGATACCGCCTGATTGATCGGTTGGTAATTAATTATTAATTTGACTTAATCTGGATACCGCCTATATTGCTGGTTGGTAATTATCATGCAAAGTTAATATATTATATTAATGGAGATATCAAAAATTGAAGTAATAAAAGTGGATCCTCTAACCCCCAACATTTTCTTTTATTGTACTTTTACTTTATTTACTTTCACCAATTTACTTTCAGCAATTTACTTTTCAGTAATTTACTTTCAGCAATTTATTTTTCAGCAATTTACTTTTCATTATTTAATTTCCAGCAATTTACTTTATGTCTTTTATTTTATTTAAGTTTTTACCAGCCCTAGTTATGTGTCATAACTAAGTTAGTTATATGGGGTTGTGATGAAGTCCAATATCACCGGTTTATAAGGGGTTAAATTACGGTTTGGGTAATATAAAGGTTTATTTATTGAGTCTTACTAATAATGCATCTTGTTAACTGGCCATTAATAAGATTGATTCGGTAAACTTAAAATGAACTTGGAAAATGGATTTTAGGTTTAAGACCTTAGACTTAATAGCCCACGATCTTCCTTGAGGATAGATAACCCTTTAATAGATTTCCTTACAGGATAAGAATATACTTGTCGGGCGGCGGTAGCCATAATTGGAACTTAAACTTAATGAATTCAGATAACTTAGTTGACATAAGAATATGATTAATCGGGTTACACTGGGTATTTGTATCTGACCATCGGAAGAGGCATTTACATAATTTCGTGTTCCAGGTTAATAAATCGATATATTACACAACCGTAAGATAACCTTCATCTTTAAAAATGATATTGAAAAGATTCACAACCCTGGATAGTTTTATAAAATTGAATTTTCCTAAATCTACTTTCAAGCAATTTCATTTACTTGTTTTAAGTTTAGAGTCACCATCCAATCAAATAACCAATCCATTAGATACTCGTAAAAATTTGACTTCATAAATTAATAACAAAAAGTTTTAAGTCCTCGTGGGATCAATACTTTTATACTACTTGAACGATACGTGCGCTTACATTATACGTGTGTGATTACGCTGGTCAGCGCTCAAAATGATTTTGATGTTCTTAAACTGTAAATTTTTTCCGTTGAGACGCTCAAAAATCTATTTTTATCACGATGCTTGATGATCTTATATTTTTGACCCTATGTGGCGCTTTTATGTGGTTCTTTCCAACTTGACCAGAGCACTTGTTATGGGGTCCAGACCATCGAAAATGGCTGGCCCACTACCATATCGACATGTCTGTACACTGTCCGACTATGCGCGCGACTGAACAGTGGACGATTGATATGTATTTTGAAAAGTTTGCATTAAAGATTTATTTTTGATTTTTACATATTTATGTTTTGAGAGGGCAAAAGAATTACATTTTTATTTTGATGCATTTCGACATTGTTCATGATATTATACGATATGATATGTTTATGTCACATCATTTGTATATGGTTTTTGTAGTTTTATAATTTGATATGATATGTTTCCATCGTGATACTTGTATGGGGTTTGTCCAGCTGCAGTGGACCGACCCGACCGTCTGTCGATAGGGGATCATTTTGTTCATTGTCCGATCTGTGCACGCGATTTAGGCATTGGGCGCTTGTTATGTTTCATCCAGTTGCGTTATGTTGGATGCTCGATATGGATTTACGATGATGGATTTTGAAAGAGATCGTTTTACGTTTTATTTTTTGAATGATGACAGAGATTGACAGATTTTAGACTATCAACATCATATGAGCACTATGATTATAGGTCACTTCTAGCTATGCCAATGGATGTATTGGTTGATATAAAAAATTATATTCGTTATGAGAATACGTGTGTAAGTTTATTGTTAGACATAAATCTTTTAGGTATTGTGATGGCTATGTATGTTATTTGTCAGCTATACAAAGTTGTATGTTCAATGGGATATGTATATATGTAAACTTTGATATTGATGTTGTTTACATATATGATATATAATGACATGATATGAAATGAATGAGTTCATTTTAGATTGTGAACGGAATGGATAATATGTAATCCGTATTATGTTTTTATTTTTGATACCGTATCTAATCGCTTGTAAAGAACTTGTTTTATATTCTTCGTTACTGATGATGCATATGATTGACTATATGGAATTCCTATTTGTCTTTTTGTTTCTATGATGAATGACCTTGATATAGTTTGAATGTGTTCCAATAAATGAATGTGAATTGAAATGATGAGTTAGGTTTGATTTTAGTATGTAATGCTTGATTCGATGTGTTTTATTTTGAAATAGCATGATTTGTATTAATATATTGAATACGTAACTTTTGAAATGGTGTAAAGTTAGGTGACTTCCGAAAACAGATAATATTATAACGTACGTGTTTCGGTCCGAATGATCAGACATAAGAACGGAGAATTTTGAGGACAAAATTTTTAAAATGGGGAAAATGTAATATCCCCAATATTTTTGAAACGGTTCTGGAAGATTTTTGAATTGAAGTTTAGAATTTGGAACTGGATGACATTCGGAAATAAGAATTTATGTGTTGTAAAATAGATCGAAACGTTTTAAAGTGAAGCTTCGTCATGTTGGAAAATGCGTGGTTTCGAGAACCAGTTACGCGATTCCTAATTATATTGTTATACACATAAAAGTTTCTTATTTCGGTTATAAATATTGCAAACAAACTTCGATTGAGTTGATTCTTAAACCATCAGACTCATTTTTCCGAGACGAACAACTTTTATTTTGAACACCTTTTTAAATTTGCATATGAAATACTCCAAAAATATGAATTTTCGAGAAAGCCCCATGACAGAGGCTTAATTATAATTTTCGGGGTTCAGAATGTAATTTTCATAAACCTTTCTATAAATACACATAGTTTCCAGAAATTTCCAAAATGACAAAGCTTCCTAAACTATTTAACTCAACCCCCTAACCCCAAAACTCGTCCTTTGAGATGTTGGTCATGCTGGCGGCCTGCCGGCCAGCGTAACCAGTCAAAAAGGTGAACCAACCATCCCCCACCTTGTGGTGGCCGATGGTAGCCCCCAGGACACCGACGAATAGTGAGGGAGAGGCGAGAGACGCGAGTGGTGAATTTTCCAATCCCAGCTTGTCGCTTCGTTTCACGACCCGAGTCATCCGTCAAATCGAATCTCTCAGGGAGTACTACAAGTTGGCGATGATGGATTTTCTGTTCCTTGTACGGTTGCACGCGAAACGTGGAAGAAGGTTTAGATGAATAATGACCCATGGTGAACAGTAGCTTCGATCGGAATTCCGTCGATCCCAGCATGTTTGTGGGATTCTTTGGAGTCCGTATATGCCCTCGAAATCTCGGTAATACCACCCGGTAAAAATCAACAAATTTCAAGTTTATCATTAAATGTTCGAATATTTCCAGTAGCTTCCTATAGTAGCGTAATGTTATAAATTGAATTGATTGAGTATTAGTATATTGAATATGTGCATTTGGTAAAATCCAAGTGAAAACGGAACGAGCTTGGTCGATCCGATAGAATATGCAAGTTTATGATAAAAGTGGATTTTACGTATAATGATGTATCTTGATTTTAATGATAGTTATGAGTTTTTTATGATATTATGAAAATTTTTGACTAAATCCGGGGTAGGCTCAAAGGGTTCGGGACCCTTCCGTATTTTAAGGAAACTATTTCAGAAGATTTTCTAAGAACATGTAAACCCAGATTTCAAGTTAACTAGTGGCATGAATTAGTTTGTAATAGTATTTTAAGATTATTGAAATTGAAAACATTGAAATCGGACTTGATTCGATTGTCCTGGAAAGATCCAGAACTTTGTCAAAGCTAAGTCGAAAATTTCATAAGTTTCGATTCTAACAATTTTTCACCATTTGTTTTGGCAGACTTAACTATGACCTGTAGTGCTCGTGAAGCCATATAAGTAACTCATGCGATGCGTTATCGAATCATTTTTTTCGTGATATATATATATACATGATTGTAAGGTTTAGGATCGTTAAAGATGGATTTGGGAAAGGATTTCGAGATCGTGTATATTTGAGATAGTCGACCGTCACAGGTACAGACTCTCCTTATTGCTATGATATGAAGGGAAATGTTAAATGATGTTAATGCTTATTGATGCAAGTGAGTGTAATAATATGTAATAGTATGTCTATGTATATGTAAATGAAAAAGTATATGAATAAGCATTGGTATATGAATTTGAATATGTATATGATGATAAGCTATGGACAATTTGAGTATGTAACGGTAAAAAGAATAAGTCATGATTTTTGAATTTGTATTAGCACATGTAGATGTGCATCATTAGGATGAGTTTTTTATTGATTAATATATACGATTTAGCAGTATAAAGGTTGAGTTGGTATAGGCTAAATCTTTTCCGAGTGATGGAAGTTCAAGATTGATAAGATACATATATGAATGGTGAATGTTGATTGATAAGTAAAGTATTTGAGGATTGTAAATTTCATAGTATCAGAATTTGAAGTAACGAGTATATCCATATGTTTAATATATATACGTATGTGCATGACGTTTCAGAATGATAAAGCAATATATGTCATGTATATGCTTGTGTATGAGAAATCGTGTGATGAGTTTGTGACACGTGATATGTATGCATGTGTATATGTTTAATCAGGTAATGATTTTGTGGTGTAGTAACCGAGATGGTTAGGAAATCCTCTCGGACGGCATTCATCTCATAGCTATTCTAAAATAGGTAATGATTCTCGTACAAGCATTGTATATATAAGCGAGCCGTATGTATATATTGTTAGAATTTGTGAACTTTGAAATATCGATTGTTATGTGTGCTCCGTGGTTACTTGCATGATGATTGTGAATATGTCTGAGTGTATGTATGTGTATGATAGTGTTGGTTTCTATTAAGGTCCCAAGATCAATAATAAGCATGAATTAAGTGCGAATACCAATCGAAGAAGTTGCGGAATACTTACATCGATCGGTTGAGCGACGCGGAGACAATAAAACGAAATTCTGGTCTCTTCACTGCATTCGGCAGTGAGCAGTTTCTGCTCACTGGTTTGGCCTCCATTTGGTCCTTCGTCAAGCTCCAAGCTTCATCGAATGGTTCCCGACTCATGGGTAGACTTCCCTATCACCTTCGAATGTCTCGTAAGTGTGCTAGCACTTGTGATTTTACCACAAAATCACTCTAGTGCTTCCCACTGCTCACGTTTTTTGTCAAAACCAGTGAGCTATTTGGAGCCCCTTGGGCGTGAGATGAGAGAGATGAGAGGAAGAGAGAATTGTGTTAGATTAGGTTGAAAAGTGTTTCTAATACACTTATATATTTTTCCAAAAATAATTAAATGAATTACCACTTTTTGGCTTCCAAAAAAGTGAAATGGTAAATGTTCAACAACCATTCTAACAACTACCATCAATCAATCACATCAATCAATCAAGTGTCACATCACTCAAAGTGACATGATTTGACGCTTAATGTGACGCTAGATGCGACTGATGATTTGACGCTTGATATGACTTGCGTGCCGCACTCGAATTCGAAATGTGAATGCGCTCGCAAATAATCTCGGGCTCGGGTTCGCTGATTCCAAATTAACGAATTTTCTGTTGCGTTGTAATTAAATGATTACGCCTAGCGAAGTCACTATTCACATCTCTAACGAATTAATTCTAAATTAATTCGTTCGCTTGAATTAAAATCTAATTTTAATTCTGCGTCCAAATCCAATTTCGTTTAATATATCAAATATATTAATTTATCGATTAATTCCAATTAATCATTATCTCTCTTTTAATGATATTTTATCCCAAATAAAAAATCTCCGCAATTAATCCCAGATTAATTTTCTCTCTCTTCTAATTAATCCCAGATTAATTTAGAGTGCGAGTCATACGTCATCGGTGAATCTTTGGGAAGCGACCCATGAGATCCCCGGATATGTTGGCAGTAAATTCGGTCGTAGGACTATCCGAACACGTAAGTACCAAGTACTACATTTTACCGATTTACAAGACAAGGTTGGCCTCTAGCAAAGCGCCATGCCTACCCAATTCTCCGGAAATATCCTTACAGGAATAAAGGATCTATATCAGGCGTAGTATACGTAGTATTGCTTATTTCTGTCCAGTATCGAATGATCACGTGCTAGGCCTGGGGCTGGATTTGTGTCTGCCCCGTACGAAGCACATGTTGGATGTGAACCAGTCATGTATCCTACGTGACCATCATCTTCATATGACTGGAGTGACACTTCCGTTTTGACATCACACCCAACACACTACGATTCTCAATATACCCAATATTGGCGTACACAGAACCTGTTAAAGCCCTGGACGACCGCAACCAAAGTATATTGATTGTCCCAAGTATTAGCGGTGCAGGTCTCAGGTTAAGACGAAATACACCTACCCTGATTTCGGACTTCCATAGACACATAGTCATACTACCAATGGAATTCTGAGGGGGTCTATCCAGAGCGAAGCTGTTTCCCGTACCATCGGTGAAACACAACCTCCTATTACACTTGCATGAGTATCCTATGCCTAAATATATGAGAACTATGTCGTTGTGCCCTCACAACGCGCACAATTGTAATACTAGTCTTTTACGTATTTATCGATGTCCAATCTCGATAATACTATGACTAGGGATATTTAATGATTTGTCCTTCGTGGATTGATATTGTCTCATATCATTCTCAATCCAGGAACAAATCATAGGGACCTCCTATCATTTATACATCTAGGTGATCACAAATGATAAGAGTGCAATCTCCTTTGTCACATAGTTAATTTGTACAACAACACCATGATCTGTACAAATAGTGACGATATGGGTCATAATTGTCCAACAGATAGAACTCATGATATGTATGGATCGTTTTTACTTATGCAAAATGAATGGAAGATTTGAAACCGATGTGAATTTCCGAGGATATTATGCGTGTTTGCTAAATAGTATTGGTATGTATGTATATGTGTGAAAATTCTGAAATTATATTTGGATGTATATAAGAGAAGTGTGTTATGGTATGTGTGAATGTATTTGAACTCCGAGTGTTAGGCTATTGTAAGGTTATCGTGGTTAAAAAAAGGTTAGATAAAGATTGTTTTGGTATTAAAAAACTGAGTTTTGGTAGTAGAGTTAGTTGTAACCGAATAGAATGAAGTTGGTTGGATTTACCGATTCTATGATATTTCAAAGATATTTACTTAATAAGTATTATTTGTGACCTCATATTTCAGCATTGAAATATTTCTGATGTTATGTGACGTACCTTGTGATTTTGAATCCATATTTCGTGTGCTTTGAATGACTGTTCATTGTGATGACAACATGTAAATATGGAAATTTATGATGGGTAAAGTATTAGGGATAGAGAAAGCTGATGATTTTAAAACTCGTAATAACTTGATAATTGTAAAAAACTTCTAATGTGATTGACATGTATGTTCTGTTTGTAGTACTAGCATTGTTACTTATTGAGTTTTTAAAACTCACACTAAACCAGTTTGATAGTTTTGCAGGTTGACTACAAGATGGATCAACCATTTCAGTTTTGGAAGTCATGCTCAAGACGCGGATCACCCAAGCGCCAGTCACCGTTGCAAGTGTAATGGGAGAAGTTTTAGAATCTTAAGAAATTTAGGATAATTGATTATTGTTTTGGTTGTCATGCTGAGCACCCTATTTTTATATATATTAAGTAAATGTTTTGATTATTTATGATGTTATGGGCACATAGCCCTTGAGTGTTGATAAATGATATGGGAACAGAGTCCTCAATAATCTGGAAATAGTATTATTTTATCTAGGAAATTATCAAAATTTAGAAATTATAATATAAATAAAAATCACTTATATTTTCATACCACTAGCTTCACCCTTTACCCCAGTATGATACAAATTAGTAGAACAATATATAAATAAATACACTCATAATTTTATTAATAAAATAAAAATTAATTATAAAAGAAAAAATACACACAAGAGTTCATCCCACAAATTCTCAAGAGAGACCAGTGGAACTTTTGTAGAAGAAATAAGGTGCAGAGCACCTCTTTACATACAATTCAATTGCAAATTGCATGATTTGTGGAAAATGACATTTTTTTTTTGCTTTTTTGTTTTCTTCTTCTTGTTTTTGTCTTTAATAATTACATATAACACACTATGGATTTTTCATCAATTTCGGCATTGAAAACCTCAGAACTAGAAAATATTATGACGAGAAAAGTTGTAGATATTTGAGTCTTCTTTCATCTGGAACTAGAATCATCTCAATCCAATATCGGAGTAAGACTTTGTGGCCAAAATGTGAAAATTGCGCAAAGTTGGAATTTCTGAAATTGTACACTGTTAGAATGTATTTTTAAGTTTCTAGCCTTCAAAATCCAAATGTCATGGCCATTTTTCTAGTTATGTATCCAAAATATTATTTCACCCAAGCCCAATTAGCTCCCCAAAGCCCATAAAACACATCACAATTTAATTAAATTAAACATTGAATTAATTAAAATACTTAAACCATTTACCAATTAAATAAAACACAAAATATAATCATACCTAATGAAGAAATCAAATATATTAACTTCCTAACTAAACAAATCACATACTAAATTAAAAGATGTCATGCCTAATTAAAATCAATCATAACCAATTAAATATTTTGACTTCCTAATCTAGCCAAGATTTGTCCCCCCTCAATCCTTGACTTTCCTTGCTCAACACCAAATCAAATCCTCCTTTTAATGCCAAATCCCTTCCTTGTGAGACAAGGTGAAGCCCTAACCCTTCTCTATATAAACAACCCCTAACCAAAGCCATCCCACTCCTAGTTCACGCCCATCACAAGAAAAAAGAAGAAAAGAATTTCCAACCCCTAGCTCATACACATAATAGACACACAACTCACACAAATCACAAGAGAAAAGAAAATAACCCCAAGCCTTCAAATTAAAAGCACCTTAACCAACCGATCAGCCCTACACGCCCATAAACCTCACAAATCTCCTCCACTCCATAACCGAAAATAGCAGCCCCCTAAGCCTCCACACATCACCGAAAAATTACCCCCAAACGGCAGCCCAAACACGCTCCATACAACAGCAAAATCCTCTTAAAACATTCCATAAAAACCTTAAAGTAATAACATAAAAAAACTGCATTCATAATCCTTAAAATAATCACACAAGACTGCACTAAGAACCCACACAAAGACTTGGAACAGTCCGTTAAAACGTCAAACAGGTGACCTGAACAGTGAGCAGCAAAAAAACAGAGGCCGAACAGTAGCAGAACGGAGTTCAAACCGCAAGCAAAATAGCAAAGCGGTGAGCTAGGACGCTAAACCAGTGAACCGGAGAAGTTGAGGAGCTATACCCTTCTGACGTACGTGAAACGCAAGCCTGAAAGTTGGCAAAAAGGTTAGACCTGAGGGTATCTTTCACACTCACTTTTTGTACTATTTATTAAATATTGCTTGCATGATTGTCATGTTGAAATGCATGTTGTGGCCCTTGAGTAGATGAATATGCATGGATTGTGAGATGTTGTATGTTGTGGCTGTGGAATAAAATGAGAGATGTGTCAACTCTCGCGGTATATCGGATGGAAACCCGGACATAAATGTCATAGCCGATTCCGAATGGACGGTAATATGATCTGTACTCGGGACACAACTCCACGTACCACTTGAGTAAACGGCACTCTCTTTTGTTTTGTGTTGCTTTGGTTTATTTACTTTTCGTCATTTGAATTTTGCATGTTGCTTATGTATGCATGATTCAATCGAGCGCATGGGCTTAGTAAGTGGAATGAAAGATCCCCTATGGGGAGGGGTTTAAAACTCTTTACCACGATGCTTTGCCGCGCCGGTTGATGTGTGTTCGGTTGAATGCAAGATACGTTCAATCGGGCATACTAAGTTTGATATTATTGTGTTTAATTCTTTGTATGCATGACCCAATCGAGCGCATGGGCTTAGTAAGTGGAATGAAAGACCCCCTATGGGGAGGGGTTAAAGCCCTTTACCATTATGCTTTTCCGCGCCGGTTGATGTGTGTTCGGTTGGATGTAAGATGTGTTCAATCGGGCATACTTAGTTTGATATGATTGTCTTTATGTTTGTATGCATGATGCGATCGAGGGCATGGGCTTAGTAAGTGCGATGAGAGGTCCTCTTATTGAAGAGGTTAAAATCCTTTACCACGATGCTTCGCCGCGCCTCGCATTGTACTATTTGTTATTTATGTATTGCGTCCCATTTCATGCATCAGGTCTGTTCCCGTTCGAACGGGTTTACGAACGCAACTCCAACGCACATGCATTTTGCCTTATCATGCATCAGGTCTCATTTCTGTTCGAACGCGTTCACAAATGCCATACGAACGTGAGTATTCTGTTTCATTTCCGTTCGAACGCGTTCACAAACGCCATATAAACGTGAGCATTCTGTTTCCTTTCCGTTCGAACGTGTTTACGAACGCTACTCGAACGAGAACCTTCTGTTTAACGTTCAAACGCGTATACGAACGCTGCACAAACTCCCTCGGTAAACAGATCCTCTTGCATCATATTACGACATGTCCATCTTAGCACATAGTTACCCCTTTTTTACGTTATGCATTTGTATTACCTCTCCAGTTGTCTACTTCTGTTATGCGCTTAAATATCTGTTCTTAATATGCATGCTAGTAAGAATGCTATTTGTTTGCGCTTCTGTGTCCACCAATGCGTTCATTAACTTGTAGGCTTGCCGTATGATAATTCTTATGTATGCAAATTGAGACGTAGATTACATGCAAATAGGCTGTATGCAAATTCGAATATGTGTTACATATAAATTTAGATGAACTTGTTGATGTATGTATGTGAATTTAGAAGCATGATATTCTTAGAAATAAGTTTTAATTAAGCCTGATTAAATTATTATATAAATTATTTCATTACAAGTGGCATAAGTAAGGGACCATTCTGAACCCAACGGTTTATGACTCCATTATACTCCGGTTTAGTCCCCTATGGCTACTCCGTACTCCCGACCGGGCCGCGAGCCGGGACAGCATGTGTCGCCCAGTTTTTGTGTTCCCACAGTCTGGCGACTCCACTGGGGATAGAGAATCGGCCCCGAAATATTGTCTTGTGATGTTTGGATTTATGTTTTAATTGACCGTGTCTATAGTGGATGAAGTGAGGGTTTAATCAAAGGCATTTTGAGGCTAGGTAATGGTTTGGTGTCTTCCTTCATTCACTACCTTTCTAGAAGGAAAATTTGTGAAGGCACCTATATGGCCACCTACTCGTAGCCTATTGCGATGGACTAATTTGGAGGACTCGTTGTTTATTCCTGACACCAAGCGATAAGAGCCTAAGAGGCTTGGGTATTTAAGTGAGCCTCGCTCCACCTTCCCTCTGGGGATTCTACAACGGGAAATCCATTTGACAGTCTGTCACACACCATAGCTCATTGGCACGTACCTTAGTGTATAAAAAAGGGTGCGCTCACTTGGTCCCTCGAACCCTTGAGTGGGGAGACCTAGTTGTGGGCCATCCTTCGCTGGTGAGAGCCTTTGTCTATTCTCCTACGAACCCACCCATAGACCGGGTTTGTATGGTTAAAGTAACAATTATTTCCTTGAGTATGTGCTAGTGGACCATCCTCATTTGGATGCAGTTGGACCATTGTCAGAAATGCGGACTTGCTGGGCCATTTAAACTGGGGCAAGTTCGTACCTTATGACCATTGGGCCAAAGCTTCTGAAATGTTGATGGGCCATTCTGTAGAAATTATTACTCTATGTTTGCATTATCTTTCTTTTATGCTTGTGCTTGGGAACATCATCGTTTGGATCCATTTGGACCATTTGTCATGAGATGTGAACTCGTTGGGCCGTTTAAACTGGGACGAATTCATTCCTATGACAGTTAGCCCAAAAGCTTCTAAAATGATAGTGGGCCGACTTATTTGAAAATTTTAGTTGATTTAGTATGTTATATATGCATCTCATGCACCCCATGCATACATACATCATGTTAACCCTTGTGTTCTGAAAGCCATCATAGATTCCCGTTGGGTTAGAAAAAAGGGAAGACTCACCAAAATACTGAGAACAGACATTAATGAATCAGATATTGAGGTATCCCGGATAGATCAGTTGGAAAATGGCTTCGCCAAGATTACTGAACAGTTGCAAGCCTTGACTACTGCCATGACAAATATGGCTGTGCCCCGTGCCGGGGGAAATTCTGAGAATGTGAGGCGTGATGAGCCTTCGAATGGGTTGGGGGATGATGTCCCCACTTTTGATGATGACATGGCAGAATATGCAACAGGCATAGTGATTGGGTCTCAGGCAGAATTTCAGAAGCTTCGGGATCAGGTTGAAACAGTTACGCGCAAAATGAGGGGTAAGAACGAGGATTTGCTAGATTATGAGGCAATGACCTTCGGAGAACAGCTGCCAGCTCAGTTTAAAATGCCCGACATGGCCAAGTTTAATGGGAACGGAGACCCGAGGGTCCATCTGCAGCAATATGTCTCAGTCATGAGTTCAATGGGCCTATCACAGCGCCAAGTCCAAAAGATGTTTGGGATGTCACTCGATGGGGCACCTGTGGTTTGGTATCATTTCCTTGAGAAGAAGGTTATGGAAGATTGGAAGGAACTAGCTGATGCTTTTCTGAAGCAGTATGTTACAGACTTAGAAATTGACTTGTCACTCCGTGATTTGGAGAACACTAAGCAGAAGCCGGAAGAAATCTTCAAGGAGTATGTATACCGCTGGAGAAGCCAGCTTCTGAAAATGCAGACTAGGCCCTCTGAGAAGGACCAAATCAAAATGATCATCAAGGGCACCAAGCCCTCTATTTATAGTAAGCTGAGGAGGATGACTTCGATGATTTCTGATTTTCGACAGTTGAGGGAAACTGTCATGGATATTGAGGAAGAGGAGGCTGAAAACAGAAAGTCCTATGGCCAGAATAGGCGGACTTTTGGGGGGTATTCTGAGACTAAGCCCGCTACTGTCGAGGTTGCTGCCATCAGGAACCGGCAATTCTCCAACCTTGGTAGACCTTTGTCGAAGGTATTTGAAAAGTTACAGGGACAAGGAATCTTGAAACCCTTATAAGGCAAGCCACTTCCGCCACCCCCCACCACCACACATAAATGTGAACCTTTATTGTCACTTCCACCAGCTACATGGCCATGACACCGATAACTGCACCCGCCTCAGGCATAAAATTCAAGATCTCATAGATTCCCATAAAATACCCAACCCATGAAAAGAAACCCTCAACCACCAAGCTTCTTACATGGATGACAGTGAAGAACCATAGGCCAAGGAAGAAGGCAGTGCTGCGGATGATGGAGATGTTCCTAATAGTCTATTTGATCCATTTTTTTTTTTTTAAAAAAAAAAAAAAAGACATTGATTTTGTTACTTGTTCGAACTCTTTTCCTCAACAATAATAAAGACGTTCATTTCGCTGAAACTCTTCTGCAATATGAGTATATTTGGGAAAAGTATTCAACCTTGGTACCATGGAATCCAGTGATGAACACGGGGAGCCTTCGAAATAAGCAAACATAAAAGATAAGATAGACATTCAGAAATTGGGAAATAGAGGCAGTCAAAATATCAGACTTGGAAGGGAATTAGTTCACCGAGCCGATCAACGTAGACAGATTGAAGAAGTAGCTTGTATGAGGAAGAGATGGCTAAGCAGTCACCAAAAGAATTGACAGAAGACCTAACCCGACGGGATAGGAACATTCAGGCATGCATACACGTAATGCATTTTGCATCCTTTCGTGTTTGTTCTGTTTTGTAATAACAGGTTTCAAAGGAGAAAAAAGAAAGCGCCGAATGCAAGCCAACCAGAAGCAGTAACAGTACAATGTCAGTAGTCTTCAGGAATGAATCACATGGGCGAGGCCCATGTCAGCAGTATCAGTCTGAGGGCGAGGCCCATATCAATAGCAGTTGGGGGCGAGGCCCGTATCAGTATCAGTCTGGGGGCGAGGCCCATATCAGTAGTAGTCCAAGGCCGAGGCCTACATTAGTATCAGTTTGGCGATGAGTCCCAGGGCCGAGGCCCACATCAGTATCAGTTCAGGGGTCAGGCCCACATCAGCATCAATATCAGTTTAGCCGGGAATGGCACTCCAAGAATGGAAATACAGTTTAGGAATGAACAAGCCGAGAATGGCACTCCAAGAATGGGAACAGAGTTCAAGAATGAACAGGCCGAGAATGGCAATCCATGAATGGAGCAGAGTTCAAGAATGAACAAGCCGAGAATGGCAATCCCAGAATGAAGCAGAGTTCAGGAATGAACAAGCCAGGAATGGTACTCCAAGAATGGAAGCACGGTTCGGGAATGAATCACCTTACAAATACAGTTCAGGAATGAACAAGCTGGGAATGGCACTCCGAGAACAAAGCACGGTTCGGGAATGAACACCTCACAGTAACGGTTCGGGAATGGACACCTCACAGTAACGGTTCGAGAATGGACCACCTTACAGTAACAGTTCGGGAATGGACACCTCTCAGTAACGGTTCGGGAATGGACCACCTCACGGTAACAGTTCGGGAATGAACACCTCACAGTAACGGTTCGGGAATGGACCACCTTACAGTAATAGTTTGGGAATGGACATCTCACAGTAACGGTTCGGGAATGGACCACCTTACAGTAACAGTTCGGGAATGGACACCTCACAGCAACGGTTCGGGAATGGACCACCTTACAGTCACAGTTCGGGAATGGACACCTCACAGTAACGGTTCGGGAATGGACCACCTCACGATAACAGTTCGGGAATGAACACCTCACAGTAACGGTTTGGGAATGGACCAACTCACAGTAACGGTTCGGGAATGGACCACCTAACGGCAACGGTTCGGGAATGAACCACATCACAACACGGTTCGGGAATGAACCAGGGGTCGCAGCACCTCACCACCTAAATCAACAAGGTTCACTATTTTCGTTCGTGCTGCGTTCATGTATACGTTCGAACGCCAAACAGATTGCGGGCGTTCGTGTCGCGTTCGAGGAAGCGTTCGAACGGTGTCGGTAATTCTGGTTTTGTTGCTAGCCTCACACCCAAGCCCAATTAGCTCCCCAAAGCCCATAAAACACATCTCAATTTAATTAAATTAAACATTGAATTAAATAAAATATTTAAACCATTTACCAATTAAATAAAACACAAAATATAATCATACATAATGAAGATAAATCAAATATATTAACTTCCTAACTAAACAAATCACATACTAAATTAAAAAGATGTCATGCCTAATTAAAATCAATCATAACCAATTAAATATTTTGACTTCCTAATCTAGCCAAGATTTGTCCCCCCTCAATCCTTGACTTTCCTTGCTCAACACCAAATCAAATCCTCATTTTAATGCCAAATCCCTTCCTTGTGAGACAAGGTGAAGTCCTAACCCTTCTCTATACAAACAACCCCTAACCAAAGCCATCCCACTCCTAGTTCATGCCCATCACAAGAAAAAAGAAGAAAAGAATTTCCAACCCCTAGCTCATACACATAATAGACACACAACTCACACAAATCACAAGAGAAAAGAAAATAACCCCAAGCCTTCACATTAAAAGCACCTTAACAAACCGATCAGCCCTACATGCCCATAAACCTAACAAATCTCCTCCACTCCATAACCAAAAATAGTAGCCCCTTAAGCCTCCACACATCACTGAAAAAGCACCCCCAAACGGCAGCCCAAACAAACCGCTCCATACAGCAGCAAAATCCTCTTAAAACATTCCCTAAAAACCTTAAAGTAATAACATAAAAAAAAATGCATTCATAATCCTTAAAATAATCACACAAGACTGCACTAATAACCCACACAAAGACTTGGAACAGTCCGTTAAAACGTCAAACAGGTGACCTGAACAGTGAGCAGCAAAACAGAGGCCGAACAGTAGCAGAACGGAGTTCAAACCGCAAGTAAAATAGCAAAGCGGTGAGCTAGGACGCTAAACCAGTGAACCAGAGAAGTTGAGGAGCTATACCCTTCTGACGTCCGTGAAACGCAAGCCTGAAAGTTGGCAAAAAGGTTAGACTTGAGGGTATCTTTCACACTCACTTTTTGTACTATTTATTAAATATTGCTTGCATGATTGTCATGTTGAAATGCATGTTGTAGCCCTTGAGTAGATGAATATGCATGGATTGTGAGATGTTGTATGTTGTGGCTGTGGAATAAAATGAGAGATGTGTCAACTCTCGCGGTATATCGGATGGAAACCCGGACATAAATTTCATAGCCGATTCCGAATGGACGGTAATATGATCTGTACTCGGGACACAACTCCACGTACCGCTTGAGTAAACGGCACTCTCTTTTGTTTTGTGTTGCTTTGGTTTATTTACTTTTCGTCATTTGAATTTTGCATGTTGCTTATGTATGCATGATTCAATCGAGCGCATGGGCTTAGTAAGTGGAATGAAAGATCCCCTATGGGGAGGGGTTTAAAGCCCTTTACCACGATGCTTTGCCGTGCCGGTTGATGTGTGTTCGGTTGAATGCAAGATACGTTCAATCGGGCATACTAAGTTTGATATTATTGTGTTTAATTCTTTGTATGCATGACTCAATCGAGCGCATGGGCTTAGTAAGTGGAATGAAAGATCCCCTATGGGGAGGGGTTAAAGCCCTTTACCACGATGCTTTACCGCTCCGGTTGATGTGTGTTCGGTTGGATGTAAGATGTGTTCAATCAGGCATACTTAGTTTGATATGATTGTATTTATGTTTGTATGTATGATGCGATCGAGCGCATGGGCTTAGTAAGTGCGATGAGAGGTCCTCTAATTGAAGAGGTTAAAATCCTTTACCATGATGCTTCACCGCGCCTCGCATTGTACTATTTGTTATTTATGTATTGCGTCCCATTTCATGCATCAGGTCTGTTCCCGTTCGAACGCGTTTACGAACGCAACTCGAACGCGCATGCATTTTGCCTTATCATGCATCTGGTCTCATTTCTGTTCGAACGCGTTCACAAACGCCATACGAACGTGAGTATTCTGTTTCATTTCCGTTCAAACGCGTTCACAAATGCCATACGAACGTGAGCATTCTGTTTCCATTCCGTTCGAACGTGTTTACGAACGCTACTCGAACGAGAACCTTTTGTTTAATGTTCGAACGCGTATACGAACGCTGCACGAACGCCCACGGTAAACAAATCCTCTTGCATCACATTACGACATGTCCATCTTAGCACATAGTTACCCCTTTTTTACGTTATGCATTTGTATTACCTCTCCAGTTGTCTACTTCTGTTATGCGCTTAAATATCTGTTCTTAATATGCATGCTAGTAAGAATGCTATTTGTTTGCGCTTCTGTGTCCACCAATGCGTTCATTAACTTGTAGGCTTGCCGTATGATAATTCTTATGTATGCAAATTGAGACGTAGATTACATGCAAATAGGCTGTATGCAAATTCGAATATGTGTTACATATAAATTTAGATGAACTTGTTGATGTATGTATGTGAATTTAGAAGTATGATATTCTTAGAAATAAGTGTTACTTAAGCCTGACTAAATTATTATATAAATCCTTTCATTACAAGTGGCATAAGTAAGGGACCATTCCGAACCCAACGGTTTATGGTCTTCCCTTGCGAGGGGTGAGTGCGGCCTTAAATCTCATTTTCCCGGTTCACACCGGTTGGCGACTCCATTATACTCCGGTTTAGTCCCCCGTTGCTACTCCGTACTCCCGACCGGGCTGCGAGCCCGGGACAGCATGCGTCGCCCAGTTTCTGTGTTCCCACACTAGGCATACATTTGGATGATACCAAACTAGAACCCAAATTGGATAAGTGCCAATTGTAGGTTATCCTAAGGATACCAAAGTATTGTACTTATACAACTCACAAGAGAACAATTTGATTGTTGCTAACCATGCGGTTTTCTTAAGAGGAATACCGATATGCAGTGGTAAGTGGGATGATAGTAAAACTCGATTAAAATCGGAGTAATACTATTCAAGGCACCCATTCCTTAATGGAACACAAATAGTTCATCAAAGATGAAACTGTTACCATTAATCTTCGAATACACAAGAACCGCGTAAGTCGGAGAGAGTCAGAAAACAACCTGGGGTATGGAGAAGTGACTATGTATGAGGAAGTGACACAATGTATCGACACCCTATTATGGCAAAGTGCCATATAATTCGAAATGGATTCCATTTATATCAACCAAGTTTGGACACTAGTTGATGTACCGCAAAGCATTGTCCCTATTGGTACTTTATAAGTCTTCGAGGAAGACATACATGGAAGGCAACATACCAACGTACTAAGATAGGCTTGTAGCGGAAATGTATCGTTATCAACATTATGTTGATTACGATTCAACCTTTTTCCTGTTGCCACGGTAAATCTATTTGGATAATGCTTGCTAATGCTGCACGTTTCATTTATGAAATATGTCAGCTGAATGGCAAAATCACTTTCCCGAAAAGGAAACCTTTATGAGGATGTTTACAACATCCTGTCGATTTTGTCGTACCAAAACTAGCAAACAAGGTTTGCGGGTTTTTCGATCCATGTTTGGATTGAAGCAAGCATAGGTTCTTGGAATTATCGTTTTGATGTAATCATAATGGAGTATGATTTAATTCAAAACGAAATGATTCTTGTGTATGTAAGAGGGTTAGTGGGAGCGCACTGACAGTGGTTGTCCTATACAATAATTATCGTTTTGATGTAATCATAATGGAGTATGATTTAACTAATGATGCTATCTTAATCTGTGGAGAATGAGAACTTGAAGTGACTGGGATCACTGTAGCAAGTTTCCTAAACCGATAAAATGACTATAAGTTGCAAATGGTACTATACAGTTTGAATAACGGTACAGTGAGCTGGAAATCTTCCAAACAAGATATTGTTACCTAATAAACAACAAATGCGGGTTATTACTGCAGCTGAGGCGGCAATAGAAGCCATTTGGGTCGATAACAAATCTAATTAGATTAGATATAATTCTGTTAGCAGCTGAGCTAGGTTTGAGCAGGCTAAAGAATTAATGGTCTCATCAACGATCCAGATACATACTTCGATATTCATCTGATTCGTACGGATCATAGATCGTGGCGATGTGATGATCGTATAAATCGCATCAGATGATAATCATGCAAATCCGCTGACGAAAGCATTTCTCAGCAGTTTGAGCCAACCGTATATAGTTCAGGTGTAAGACACTCGAGTGACTGGCTATAGGCCAAGTGGGAGATTGTTGGACAATTATGACCCATAGCGTCACTATTTGTTAGGGGTGAGCAACGATTTCGGGTCTACCCGGAACAGGTTGGAATCGGACCGGTTTTTCGGGTTTAGAACCAGAACCGGTTGTAATTGGGTAGGTTCTGGTTCCAAAAATGAAGGAACCGATTTTATCCGGGTAGGTTCCGGTTCTAAAATGATCGTCATGTCGATAATTAGTCCTACTAATGTAATATCAATTAAAATTATTTCTCAATCAATTTATTTCATTATTATCAAGTTTTAATTTTATCAACATATATAATTCGTCATGTCGATAATTAGTCCTACTAATGTACTGAATATGCCAAAACATATAAAACCAGCCACAAAGGCGGTAAAAATATTTATCTATAGCAAGTCAAGTTAGGTACTCAATTATACCAAATAAATAAAACCAGCCATATAGGTGGAACCGTATTGTCTATAATTAATCCAGATTTTTAATAGTTTACTCTCTTTCATTTATGGGATTCAAGTATTATCTGTGCCAATCGGGGACTGTCTATAGCTAGTCAATAGTCCTCAATAAACTGGAAAGAGTATAAATTTTATTTGGTAAATTATCAGAATTTATAAAATATAATATAAATAAAAATCACAAATATTTTCATACCACTAGCTTCACCAATTACCCCAGCATTATACAAATTAGCATAAAAAGATATAAATAAAAACACTCATAATTTTATTAATAAAATAAAAATAAATTACAAAAGAAAAAGATACACAAGAGCTCATCTCACAAAGTCTCAATAGAGACCTACGAAAATTTTGCTAAAGAAATGGGGTGCAGAGCACACCTCTTTACATATAATTGCATCATGCAATTTGCAATTGCAAATTGCATGATTTGTGGAAAATGACATTCCCTTGAAAGGTGGATGTCATTTCCCATATTTTTTATTTTTTTCAATTTTTTTATTTTTTCATCTTGTTTTTGTCTTAAATAATTGTATATAACACACTTTGGATTTTTCCGTAATTTCCTCCTTGAAAACTTCAGAACTATGAACTCTTGTAAATAGTAAATTTGTAGATATTTGAGTCTGGAACTGAAATCATCTCAATCCGATATCGGAGTAAAACATTATGGCCAAAATACAAAAATTACGCAAAGTTGGAATTTCTGAAATTGTACAATGTTAGAATGCCCTTTTAAGTTTCTGCCCTCCAAAATCCAAATGTCACGTCTATTTTTCTAGTTATGTATCCAAAATATTATTTCACCTACATAAGAAATAAAAATCACAATAAAAATATATAAAAAAAATTTAATTATTATTTCACAAATGTTCTTAATTAAGGGGATTACTGAAAATGATTAATTTTTCTTTTAATAAATGTGCACTTTTTAGTGTTCATCAGAGGTCTTTGCATGTGTATAATCCATTTGTCAAATATTATCCATATCATACCGGAGATATAGATATAAACGTCAAATCCTCTAAGATATAATATTATAGACTTATAGATTCGCAGTCTCTCAATAGCACATGGAACTCATTTCCATAATATACCACGATCATTGATTTCACAAATTGCAAACTCATAAAGGATACCTATATCTTTTACACAGAACTGACAGATCATCTCTGGATACATCATCGTGTATCATGAGCATTAGTCTACACCCAACGAATAGACTGAGGTTTGATCTAAAAATTTCAATGATGTGAGTGTCATTAAAGTGTAGAGGATAACTCATATATCCATTCTGGTATCTAAAGTTGAAGGACCACTTATGCTACTCATCTTGGAAGATATCTTATTAATGTTGGTGTATCATTTATTATGAATCTTCAGTAAGCCGTTCAGTATTCATCCATCATGAATACCTAAATATTTATACGAGTCTCATGAGACTCGTGACTCATTAAGATAAACCATTGGAATCTTATATTCTAATATAAGATGTGTATCGGTCTCTATGATTTTACTTATTGACCAAGAATGTAAACATTGATCAGGAACAGTTTCAGAATGATAACTTAATGTCAGTTACGACTTTTTTCTAACTATACCATAACTAATCATTTTAAGGTTTTTTTTACGTCTTTACCATATATATTTATGAAACTGCTTATTTCATTCATAATAAAATATATGTACATATGTATTTATAAGAAAATGCTATAAAAATTCGCGCAGCGAGCATCAACTCCAATATTTTCTCTCACTTACTCTAGTTCCAATTTTGATTATATATAATATCCATCTCCTCATTTTTTTTTCCTTTTGATTAAGATCTCTCAGTACCACAATATGTATTAAGATCTTTTCATACTACTCTAGTACTGAGATTTTTTAAAAAGAATAGCCAAAAAAGAGCTCGATATACAAGTCACCTTGAGAAATTTGGATCCGATAATAATACACGATTAAGATTCAATTAAATTAAAATTATTATTCAATAATTGTTGATGGGTGATTTTCGTTCTAGGGGTAGGTTTGGAATACCGCTCCCAGAATAATTCTCCTCCAACCGTGAATTTGTTTGGTTATGGGGGGCCAAAAGTAAATTTAACATTAGATAAAAACAATCACAAAATCGACAAAGGATTTACGTGGTTCGGCGGAATGGATCCAACCTATGTCCACGAAAACAAAGTAGAGTAATATTTTTATTACTGAGCCGAGCTCGACCGACCTCTTTTTCAAAGGGTTTACGAGTATTACTGAGTTGTTTGCTTGATGTTTTCTTACAAGTAGTGCTTGAGTGAAATTTTGCTAACCCTTACAAATGAGATTACACTCCCTTTATATACTAAGGAAAAAAATAACATTATTTCGATATCTTTATGACGTCAGCCATGTGGATTTCTTACCGATTGATGGGCTCTCTGCCCCAACTGCCTCGCCAAAAGCAAGCATGCAATCTGACTCTTCATTAAATCACACTGTTTTGGGCACTGCCACACTCAACAATTATGAAGACAGCCTGTAAAGATCTTTCTCGCAGTGGTACATGTCAGAGGGAAAAGTCTAAACACTCTCGGTTACACGTCGGACTTCATCAGGACGTCCAAACATTGTCTGAAACTACTCTAACTGCTCCTGACCTGACCCATACTATCCGAGCTAGTTCTTCCGATCGAGGAGAAAAGGTAGGACTGACTCGAGCTATCGGGCCATAGTGGTCGGGGTCGGCTCTGATGTTATCGGTCTCTGATATATGCACCATGATATGTCCTCAGGTCGGTCAAAATCATGAGACCATGTTCGACTAATATGCCTGGTCAAAGAACGGTTAATACCCTCAGAATATTAGTCCTCCCCAAATGAAGAAATTCCCCTTTTGCCCTTGCCGTTCTGTTCAAATACTTGGTCACAAAAACCACCAACAACATCTGTCCCCTAGTTATCGATTTCAACGAGTGCACGAGTTAGTGTCGGGAACTATAAAGTCAATGGAATGTTGATCAACAGGGTGGCGTTCAATCCTAGGAACCACAAGAACTGTCTCGGTTATTAATTGGGTCATTTTCGTCATAATCATGTGCTCGGTCACTGAGAATTCTGATACATGTCCAAACGGCGCTCCTGGCTTGATGTAAATACCATATTTGCCCTTCTGGTAGCCGTCCCTTGGAAACCGTAAACCATTATTACCTCATAAATGCCCATAAATTAATTTTTATGGTTTAATCTAGCCGTGACACTTGTCAAGTATCCACGATTCTCCCGCCAAAACCAAAACAATCAACCGTTCAAGGGGCAGCTGAAGGGTTTCTAATCCCAGTTGTTTATTAGAGTTTGAGCGGATGGAATTTGAAAGTGACACGCGGAGCGCATCCGAGGCCCCTCTCTCTGATCTAACGGCCATAAATGCCCCGAGCTGCCTACAAAAAAGGGGAAGCATCACACATTTCCCTCTTTTACGAAAACCAGTTCTTCTGAAGCGTAAAAGATTTCTTCCCCACTTTCTGATATGAACAAACTTCAAAACCGACCATACCAACCTTCCATTCAACTTCTCGAATCAAGTAAGTCTTCTGTTTGACCCTATTCTACCCAATTTTTGAGACTTTTCGTTTGTTTATTTACTGTCTGTGAATGTTCATGTACCTATTCTTGCTTGTTCTTCATGTTTTCTATTACGCAAAACATAGTATATTATGCTCTGATACCATTGTTAGTGTCTCTAAGACTAGCCCAAAGATCCTAAACATTGATTCAAGTGTGAATTTACCAAAGAAAGTTGTGGAATACTTACATTAGTTGGTTGAAGTTTAAAACTTTTCAATGGATGTAGAAGCTCCAAGCTTTGAATATGAATTCCAAACTCAAGGGTGAGTTTCCCTATCACCTTTCTTTGACTCCTTTAAGTGCTAGCTTGAACAAAAATTGAAGGAAAATTTTCTCCTCCAGAAGAACAACTTTCGGCCAAGAGAGGAAGTGAGGGAGAGAGTGAATAGTTAGTCCAACTAGTTACCAAACTTGTAACAAGTGTGTTGTACAAGCCAACTTAAATTTGGAATTTAAAGTGGTGGGACCCACTCTAACTTACATCGTACGTATTCTTGAATTATATTGAACATTGGATGGTCTTTAATTAAAGATTAATTAATTGGATTAGATTGATTGAACAACATGCTATGTGTGAATACTTGGATGTATTTGTATGAATAATGTATATCAGATGGATATTAGATGGGTGGGGGCAATTTTGGAAATTATTGTAAGTATGGTACTTATTTATTAAATTGGACCTGCGTGTTTAGCCTTTCACCTCCTTATTCTCTTTGTATTTCTCTTCTCACCAATCCCCTCAATGTAAATAAGGTTTCTTTAATGTATTATGTAATTGGGTAGAAGTATGTAAAATGCTAGAGGGAGCGAGGAAATGGAGAGATTTGTTCTAGGAATAAATTGTTGGAAAATTATGACCCATAGCGTCACTATTTGTAAAAGACATTATGGTTTTTGTACAAATTAACTATGTGACAATGGAAATTGCATTTTATCATTTTGTAATTTGATTACTTATATATATAAATGATAAAAGTCATTATGATTAGTTCCAAATTATAAGATATGAGACAATATCAATCCATAAAGGTTTAATCATTAAATATCCCTAGTCGTAGTATTATCGAGACTGGACATCAATAATGCGGAATAGACTAGTATTGCACTTGTGCGTGTTATGGAAGCGTAACAACATAGTTCTCATATATTTAAGTATTGGATACATATTCAAGTGTGATAGGAGGTTGTGTTTACCGATGGTGCAGAAACAGCTTCGCTCTGGATAGACCCCTCAGAATCCCATTGGTAGTATGACTATGTGTCTATGGGAATCCGCATCAGGGTAGGTGTATTTGGTCTTAACCTGAGACTTACATCGCTAGTACTTGCGACAATCAATACGATTTGGTTTTGGTCGTCCGGGACTTTAACAGGTTCTGTGTACACCTCTTCTGGGTTTATTGAGAATCGTAGTGTATTGGGTGTGATGTCAAGAAGGAAGTATCACTTCAGTCATATGGAGATGATGATCACGCAGGGATACAGAACTGGTACTCTAATGTGTTGCAACCATCGGGATAATATGACAAGGTCATGATTATCCGATTAAAGAGACTAGTTGCTTGTGATCCGATATATGCTTCGTACGGGGCAGACATTATTCCAGTCCCAGGCCTTGCATGTGACATCCGATACTGGATCGTAATACGCAATACTATGTATACTACGCCTGACAAAGATTAAATATTCCCTTAAGAATATTTCTGGAGAATTGGGTAGGCACGGTGCTTTGTTAGAAGCCAACCATGTCTCATAAATTGGTAAGAACGTAGTACGAGGTACTCACGTGTTTGGATAGTCCGACGACCGGATTTACTGCCAACATATCCAGGTATCTCATGGGTCGCTTCCCGAAGATTCACCAATGACGTATGATTCGAACATAATTAATATAGGATTAATTACGGAGAGATTTTATCTGGGATAAAATACTATTAAAAGATAGAGAACGATTAATTTGGAATTAATCGATAAAATAATATATTTGATATATTAAATGAAATTAGATTTCATAACGGAATTAAAATTAGATTTTAATTCGGGCGAACGACGTGAATAGTAATTTTCCTATGCATAATTATTTAATTAAATTTGATTTAATTACGTCGCAACGGAAAATTCGTTAATTCGGAATTAACGAACCCGAGCCCCGGAAGTGTTTGCGGGCCCACTCGGATTTTGAATCAAGTGGGGCCCACTTGTCACATCACATGTCACATCACTTGTCTTTCTCATCACTTTTTGGTGATGGAAGTAAGTAATGACTTGATGGTAACTTACCAAACACTCAATTTTTTAAATGATGATAGAATTTTACCTAAACTTGGTTTTGGTATATCTTAATTTGATTTTTGAAATCTTTTACAGAAGTCATCACTTTAAACAAAATTAAAAAAACTCTCTCTCTCTCCCAAAAACCTCAATTGCCGTGAGCTTCACAAGGCAAAATAGAAATTTTGTTGCAAATTTTCGATACAAAGGTGATAGGGAAACCATTCCCAGGAGCTTGGAATCAATCTTAAAGCTTGGAGCTTGGAGATCATCTTCAAAAAGAAGCTTGAAGCATTTCAAAGGGAGCAAAGTTTTTGTTCTCTACACATCCTCTCAGCCGAACAATGTGAGTATATTTCCGTTATACTTCATTTAGTATTCACAGGATTTTATGCTTGGATTGATCTTGGGATGACTTTAGAAACCCAACATAAATTTTGTTATATATCCATCCACAAATCATTATTATTTTAATCGCGCTTTATTATGCTTTTAGAATGCATGTTTAAGGGTGTATGATGAGACCTAATCAAAGATAATAAATTGGTTCCCAATTTACGAGAAAACCATCACTTTAATATTAAGTGTTTTCCTTCCATTGAGTGGTTCTTTCTCAAGATCCAAGATTGGCATTGGTTTGTTGGCCAAAGTCAAGATCATTGTCCATCGCGGATGTGTTTGAACCATGAAAGCTTTGTTATATATCGCATGTCTTGGGCAGTTGTGACTTGTTGGCCAAAGTCAAGGTCACTTCTATACATCGATGTGGATTACGAAGCTTTCCCACTATCAATGGGTCACGCTTAACTGGAATCATTAAGCTTGTTGAGCCAAAGCCAAGGCTTAGTTGATTCTGAGGAAAAGGTTAGGATGATATATTGGATATATGTTTTGGACTTGGAGGTCCACCTACCGGATCTAAAAATTAGATGGGATCCCATTGATCTTAGAGATCTACCTAGTTAAGTTTCATACAGCTTGTTGGCCAAAGTCAAGGTTGTGTGTTATTTAACGGGATCCTAGCCCACTAGGAAACTGGGTTTCTCGAGTACTCCACAGAGGGTTAGAGGCTCGCCAAAAAATAGTGAGAGGCCAATACTAAATTTGCAATTTCATTTAATACTTGCTTAACGCGCTCTTTTATTTTATTTATCGTTGTTATAAATATATTAGTTGGAATAATATTGATGATTGCTTTCTTTGATCAGTTGGACTGTATTCAAACTACTCAATTTGTAGTTGGTTATATAGTTGGACTATAGCAACCATTGCATTTTGAGTGTACCCAAAATCGTTGATTGGATAGTTGGACTATTGCAACTATATAACCAACTACAAATGGAGTAGTTTGAATACAGTCCAATTGTTCAAAGAAAGCAATCGTCAATATTAGTCCAACAAATATATTTATAACAACGATAAATAAAATAAAAGATGAACTGAGGAAAATAACAAAAGACTCAAAGATCTAGGGTTGTGAATCTTTCTAATATCTTTTAAAAGATGAAGTGATTATTTTATATTTGTGTAATAAATTGGTTTACTAACCTGGAACACGAAATTATGCAAAAGCCTCTGTCGATGGTCAGAAGCAAATACCCAGTATAACCCTATTGAACCATATGTCTATGTCAACCAAATTATCTGGATTCATTAAGTTTAAGTTCCAATTATGGCTACCCCCGCCCGACAGGTATATGTATATCCTGTAAGGAAATCTATTAAAGGGTTATCTATCCTTAAGTAAGATCGTGGGCTATTATGTCTAAGGCTGAAACCTAAAATTCCTTTGTCAAGTTTATTTTAGATTTACCACATCAATTTTATTGGTGATCAGACAACAAGAAGCATTAAGCTTAAGACTTAATAAGTAAACCTTTAAATTACCCAAACTATAAAATAACCCCTTATAAACCGGTGATATTAGAAGTCATCACAACCCCAGATAACTAACACATAACTAGGGCTAGTAAGAACTTAAAAGTAAAAGACATAAAGTAAAAATGCTGAAAAGTAAAAGACATAAAGTAAAAGTTGAAAAGTAAATTACAATAAAATAAAATGCTAAGGTAAAAGGATTAACTTTCACTATTTACTAGTTAGATATCTCCCTTAATATAATATATTAATTTGTGATTATTTTACCAACCGTCCATATAGGCGGTAACCTGATTAAGTCAAATTAAGTCAAACCAGCCATAAAGGCGGAATAAAAATAAACCTGCCATATAGGCGGTAAGAAAATTTAATTACCAACCGACCAATCTAGCGGTATCTTTGATTAGTCATGTTTAAACAAGATTAAAATGAATTACCAACCAACCAATCTGGCGGTATCCTTTTTGAGTCAAATTTTAAATAGTGAATATAATATATTTAAGTGAGATTAATCTAAATAGCAATAGTAAAAGAATTACCTTTCACCTTATTAGGGGGAAGTTACCTCCTCATGGTGAATAGTAAAAACTGTAAAAAGTAAAGAAAGTAAATTACTATTATTACAGAACGTAATTAAAATAAATTACAAAACTAAAAATTAAAAGAAACTAGATAGAAAACTCCCTATTTACATCATAGAATTCAGAGAGAATGGTACATCTAAAACTGAAATCTCGAGCTCAATTTATAGACCTCGGTAGGCCTTAAGCGTCGCGACGCCAAAGCCTTTGGCATCGCGACGCCAGTCTCTTTTGGCGTGGCATGCTGAGGGCTTGACACGTGGCGATTCTGGATAAGGAGATAAGGCGACACGTGGCAAGGCGGCTGGGAGCTCACTTATTATGCTGACATGGCATGATGTGGCGACACATGGCGAAAGGGAGTGTCGGTACCGTAAGATTGCGACACGTGGCAGGCTGTGATTGGTTGATGATGAAGTGGTGATGATGTGGCACTTTGAATCGGTCAACTGGTGATGTGGATGATGACGTGGCGATGACGTGGAGTGACACGTGGCACCCGTGGCCATGGTGATTGTCGGCACCGTAGGATGATGACACGTGGCACGATGCACATTAGCAAAGTCAAACTTCTCTGATTCTGACAGGTTGACCCGACACATGTTAGCATAGTTCGGCGTACATTAGGCATCACGACGCCAAAGGCTTGCGCGTCGCTACGCGAAAAATTACCAAAATGCCTTTTTTCCAATTTTCACTGTTTTGGTCCAAATCACCTCCAGAATGTCCTGAAACTTTATTTATATACAAAATAACACAAAACACATCAAAATATTCACAAAACTCAAGAAACTATACAAAATATTAGGTTAAATGAGTTGGAAATAGTGATATAATTACCACTCCTCAGTCAGGCTCTCCAGCTTCATCAACTATTCCTCCAATTTCTCTTCCTCATTTGCAACTTCTGATACCGGTGGTTTCTCACCCATTACATCCTGAAAGATCTCAAATCCGGGCACCATGACCCCGTTGACTTCCATTGGTTCAGGTTCTCCTTGATACCCTATTTCTTTCACGAAGCATTCCGTCAGCTTCGGTCTTTTTTTCTTAGTCTTAGGCTTATCCTCATCAGACTTGTACCCCAACCCTCTCCGGGTGGTTTTGCCCTTAAAGTCGGGCAATGCTCCTCCGATACCCGAACCTGTACTTGGCTCGAACATCATCTTCTCCAAGATCCTAGCCACTTTAGGATCTACCCACTCCTCAAAGGATGCCGACACTTGGAACCTCGTGAAAGGTTGTATTTCCAAAGCGGCCATATCATTGTCTACCTCAGCTCGGATGGTGACAATCTCTCCCCCGTACGAAAAGTTAATAACCTGATGCAGAGTGGAGGGCACGCCCCCAAGCTTGTGAAACCATGGCCTTCCCAACAATAAAGCAAAAGTGGTCGGGATATACATCACTGTGAACTCAACCTCATCCTCAATTGGGCCCACTTTGACCATCACAGCAAAAGTAACCTCAACTCCACGCATGCTATCATCATAAGCCTTGATGGTCATATTGGAGGGACTCAGATCTGTCGTCTTTATACTCAGCCTCGCCAAAATCTTCAATTGGCACACATTGATGGATGAGCCATCATCCACAATCACACAAGATGTCTTCTTGCCCCTCACTTGAGCTCTGATGAATAAAGGTCTATTATGGTTCCTTCCCTCAGCCATGAGTTCTTCCTCGGAAAAGGTTATCACCGGCGCAGCTTCCTTCTGTACTGATCCCATAAACATCGCGGGGTTGGCATCCTCCGGTACTATTATCTTGCTCAAGGCCTCAACCATGGCACGTCTGTGCTACTACGATGCACACAGCAACTACCAAATGTTTAATTGTGCTTGTGTTTTATTCAACTGACGCAGCACCACATCTCCTTTGGTATTATCCACGTTCTCTGCCACTTCTCTACATTCTACCAACACTTCCTTGCCCTTTTCTGCGGTATCATTATAAAAGCGCCCACTGCGCGTCATTCCTTTTACCTCCTCTTCTTCACTGCTCGAGAAGTCCTCCCAGAAATTCTTCCCCTGCTTTGTTTCATCCTCACTACTACTATCCCATATCCCCAGGCAAAAGGCTTGGTGGTCAAAGGTTTGAAGGACAAAGCTTTCTGGTCGGCCGGAGCCAATCATGTAGGTAGGTGGTGGGACAGAGTGATAATTTGGTAGGGGGTTTCAGTGTGTGTTGGGCTGTTCTTTCTCAGGGTCGGGTATTTATTGGGAGTCTATGAGGTCCTGGATTTCATGTCGGAGGTGGGCACAGCTGTCGGTGTCATGACCGTTTTGCTGGTGGTAATGGCAGTAAAGGTTTGGGTTGAGATTTTGTGGTAGAGGGTGCAGAAGTGGTTTAGTTTCCAAGGGTTTTAGGAATCATTGCCTTGTCAACTTCTCCAGCACTTTAGACAAAGGCATACCCAGGTTAGAAAAATGCAGGTTTCTGATAGCGGCAACTTCGGCAGAAACAGGCTTGGCTCCTAATGGTCCTCCAACAGTCCTCCTGTTCAAGCCATAAAACTTCATATTCTCCGATTCTTCTTCCTCGATATCCATAACAGTCTCCCTTAACTGTCAAAAATCAGTAATCATGGAGGCCATCCTCAGCTTGCCATAGATAGAGGGCTTGGTGCCCTTGATTATCATTGTAATCTGGTCATTCTCCGAGGGCCGAGTCTGTATTTTTAGAAGCTGGCTTCTCCAACGGTCCACATAATCCTTGAAGCTCTCCTCCGACTTCTGCTTGGTATTCTCCAAGTCACGAAGCAACAAGTCGATCTCCAAATCTGTTACGTACTGAGCCAGAAAGGCTTCTACCAACGCCCTCCAGTCATTTTTGACCTTCCTCTCGAGGCTGTGATACCATACCACGAGTGCCCCCTCAAGTGACATCCCAAACATCTTCTGGACCTGACATTTCGACAAACCCACTAAACTCATCACGAGACATACTGCCGGAGATGGACCCTCAGATCCCTGTTCCCATTAAATTTGGTTATGTCAGCTATTTTGAACTAAGCTGCAACTAATCCTCATTGCCTCGTAGTCTAGCAGATCCTAATGTTTGCCCATTATCTTACGGGTGACTGACTCCACCTGATCGTGGAGTTTCTTCAATTCGGCCTGAGACTCGGCTATCCTTTCTGCAGCATACTCAGCCATGTCATCGTCGAAGACAGAGATATCATCATTCAGCCTGTTCGGAGGGTCCTCACGCCTCTCATTCTCAGAGCTTCCCCCAGCACGGGGCACGGCCATATTAGCCATAGTAATTGTCAAAGCTTGCAGTTGCTCGGTAACCTTAGTTTAGACTTTTTCCAGCTGATCCATACGAGATACCTCGTTCTCTGATTCACTCATGTTGGCTAATGGTCTTTTGACGAGTCTTCCCTCTTCCCTAACCGAACGGATATCTATGATGTCATTTAAAACTGCGAGTCAGCATGTATGCGTGTGATGCATGGGATGTATAAGTCGACCCATTATCATTTCGAAGCATTCAATCATACTATTGCGCGGTGTAAACTTATCCCAGTTAAAAAGGCCCAACAGGTTTACACTTTTGCGATAACATAGCTAAACGACTTCAGATGATAAGGGGCCTAAACATAAAGTGGCCCATCAGCATTTTAGAAGCTTTTGGCCAATTACCATAAAACATTGACTCATCCCAGTTTAAATGGCCCAACAAGCCCATACCTCATGACAAAAGGTCCAACTGAATCCAAGTGATGCGGTCCTAAACGCAAGCACAAAGGGATAGTTTCTATTAGTCCTACAACTACAGTTCATGTGCGGGTTTATAGGGGTATAGACAAAGGCTCTCGCCGGGGAAGGATTGCCCACAGCTAGGACTCCTCACTCAAGGGTTCAAGCGACCAAGTGAGCGTACCTTTTTTATACGCTAACTGTTGAGTTTCAATCAAATCCCAAGGATAATAAATAATGCATAAACGAGTTGAATACATATCAAATGAGGTGCGGAATAACTCACATTGATCGGTAGAGATGCAACAAAGACCACGAACGCACTGCTCTCCATTGGTCGGCAGTGAGCTGCGAACATGGTGGACTGCTCGACGTGAGGGCTGCTTCCTCCTCCAAGAATCGGCCATTGATGGACACCATTGAAGCTCCAAGCTTCAAGCTTCCAAGCTCACGAACTCACTTCCCTATCACCTTTGTATTCCTCCATGAGTGTGCTAGCACATAGATCTTGCAACAAGATCATTTCTTTCTCCTTTATTGATCGGTCAAACCAGAAAAATTGAGGAGAAGAATCGGTCAAGACCGAGAGAGAAGATGAAGAAGTTTTGGCTCCAAAAAGCCTAATACCGTAAATGGGAGAGAGAGAATGAGTTAGAAAATAAAAAAATTGTAAAAGGTTTATATAATTTCCAAAAATATTTAATAAACCATTTACTTTTTCTATTTCAAAAAGCAAAGCATTAAATGCTTGTCTATCACCTCAAATCAATTCACATCAATCACTCAAATGTCACATCACTCAAAGTGACATGTGATTTGACGCTTGATGTGATTTGCGATTTGACGCTTGATTTGACTTGCGTGCCGCACTCGAATTCGAAATGCGAATGCGCTCGCAAACAATCCCGGGCTCGGGTTCGCTAATTCCAAATTAACGAATTTTTCGTTGCGTCGTAATTAAATGATTACGCCTAGAGAATTCACTATTCACGTCGCTAACGAATTAATTCCAAATTAATTTGTTCGCCCGAATTAAAATCTAATTTCAATTCTGCGTCGAAATCTAATTTCGTTATAATATATCGAATATATTAATTTATCGATTAATTCCAAATTAATCGTTCTCTCTCTTTAACGATATTTTATCCGAGATAAAATATCTCTGTAATTAATCCCATATTAATTTTCTCTCTCATCGAATTAATCCCAGATTAATTAAAGTGCGAGTCATACGTCATCGGTGAATCTTCAGGAACCGACCCATGAGATCTCCGGATATGTTGGCAGTAAATTCGGTCGTCGGACTATCCGAACACGTAAGTATCGCGTACTACGTTTATACCGATTTACAAGACAAGGTTGGCTTCTAGCAAAGCGCCATGCCTACCCAATTCTCCAGAAATATTCTTACAGGAATATATAGATCTGTATCAAGCGTAGTATACCGTAGTATTGTGCATATCAGCCCAGTATCGGATAGTCACGTGCTAGGGCTAGGGCTGGATAAGTGTCTGCCCCGTCCGAAGCACATGTCGGATGTCTTACGATCTAGTGAATCCATTGTCGTGGTATAACTTCGGAATCAGGTTCCGAGTGTTATTTAGAGACCGTAAATTTGAAATTTGATTATATTATACCATAAGGATTTGACGTTCTTATCTATATACCAGGTATAATATAGATAGTTTGTGACAGAGGGATTATACGTATGCAATGACCTCGACTTGCATAGTTTAGCGAGATTATATGTGGTCGTCATAATTCATGAGTGGGTGAACTATGGACATGAAATTGGATTTCATGACGGATAAACTTAAACTTAGAGAGTCCCACAATATGAAGTGTACTCGTTGAGTACTTGGGCAACGCGTTATGAATAATATATATTATTCATAATACGTCATCAGATTAAATGAGTTAATTCGAATTATTTAATCGGTTAAACGAAAACACATGCTTTAAGGTATTTTTGGTCAATCGTAATTATTGTGTATTTGTATTTGATACATAATTTGATTAGATACACATTAATTAATTGTTAAATGAGATTTTGACACATGCCATTAATATATGTATTTGTTATTTAATGTAAATAAAAATGCATATATAATAATAATTATATTAATTAATTATTTAGATATTTAAATGTTAAATATTTGAATAATTAAAAGATATACTTTTTCATAATTTTTATGAAAAATGGATGATTATTATTAGTTACAAATAGCATGATTTTATTAAGCTTTAAGTGTGCAAATTTGATTTGTCAAATTAAAGCTTATTATATTTAATTGAATTAATTTTTAGAAATTGACAAATTTGCCCCTCCTAAGTCGGCAATCTCATTTTTTTAAGTAAATTTTTTTTTCTTTTTGCTTCCAAGGAAGCCATGGCCAAAAATCAACACCTCCAAATATCTCTCAATTTTATTTGATGATTCAATGAAGAAAATGAAGAAAAAATCAAGAAAAAGTTTTAGGAAAATTAGAGATTAAAGGTAATCTTCAATCCCCTTAAGCTTTGAAAGCATGTTTCATGTTCTTGATTATCTAGATTGATTCTAGGGTTTCTTCTTTTCTATAAATTTGGGTGTTTTTTATTTGGAGGATGGATTTGGAGGCTTATTGCTTGTGTGAAGTTGATTTGGATGATATTATTGTAATATTTGTTCAAATTGATCATTTGATGATATGTTTCCATTCTAGAGTGTTATGAACACTCTTGTAATGCCTAGAATTGTTCTTGGATGGTTCATTTGTGGTGACTTTGGTTGGTGTTAAGATTAATTAGATTAATGTTGTAAATTGGATTTTAAGCATGAAAAATTGATATATTTTGCTTCTGGATCAGATCTGGAACTATTGTTCATATGGTGATGAAAATAATATCTATAAATGTATTGGATGTGTTTTGGGTGTTGGAACAATTGCCGGAAATTGTTTCGGAGTTGAAAACAGTGAAAAACGGCGTTGCCGGGTGACTTTTGAGCCAACCGGGTGACGGCTACCGAAATAGTGAATTTGTCACTGTTCGGGCAGCCATGAACTACCCTAATACTATTGGGGCTGACCTGGGCAGTCCTCATGTGTATTGGGTGGTCGGTTAGGTCAAAAACATGTTTTATGCCATTTTGCGAAAAAACATTTTCGTAAACGTTTCGTGACGTTTCTTATTTATTTATATCGTTATTTGATATCGAATAAATATTTTTAGGTGAAATATGAATAAATTATTCATATTGGATATTGAATAATGTATTCGGTAATTTTTAAAAAGGTTTTAAAATTACGATTTCGCCCGAACCGCGAGCTTCCATTGCGCCCGCGTCAAAACCCCAAAAAAATTGGTATCAAATCAGGTTTAATCCTTCATCCCTTACATTTTTCATGCTTGATATATGATATATAATCCAATTTTGATATTTGCACATGCATATTATCTATATGTTTCTTGACTTTTCGGTTCTACGCTAACGGGAAACGTAACAAAAATTTAATAGTTAAGTTAAGTTATGTTTTCTAAAGGTAGAATTGAACTGTTTAGAAAATGATCTAGATTAAAATTCTGCATATGATGTAGAACAATGCTTCTTTGAGGAATATCCCCGCTTAAATAATGTGGTAGAGTGATATGTATTGGATATATGTTTCTTGGTCCATCTTGTCAATACGGTTTATGGGTATCTTTCTATGGCTGCATCTGAGATCTTGCCAAAGCAGTGAGGGTGTAGTTGATAGAATTTTATCCATGCCGGATGTATAATTGATACCAGACAAATTCAAGTGAAAGTGGAAATCCCGATTGTGCCAAAGCTATCAGGACTACATTGGTAGCTTGAGTTTGTCATTGGCATGTGATACCTTGATAGGATTTCTTGTGAACGTGCCAAAGCTGTCATCACGACAAACGGTCAAGACCAAAATTAGGAGTCACTGGTGAGTGATTGACAATGAGTTGTCTACCTAATAAATATACGTAGGTGAGATCGTGTCAAAGCTGTGAGTCGAAATATATTCATGGATCCTACTTTCACTATGGAATTCGATTTAATTATTGAATTCCCGTTCTCCGTTGGGGATTACGGTATTACGTAAAGTAGTGGGAAACACTGCTGGGTTAAAAATCCATAACTAAGGCAATGCGTAGTTTTATGGAAATTGCTGCTTTTATTTTCCTTATTCTATATTGTTAATAGAATTATACTTTTAATCCACTGCATGCATATTACTTGAATATGTTTTCTGACTTTACTTATGGTTGCGTATTTCTAGAATAGGTTCTAGAATTTTAGTAGACTATGATATTGTTAGATTAGTCAAAACCATCGGGAACTGTTGTTCAGATTTTCTTGAAAATCAAGATGGTTAGTGACTTAGTTACTAAGTCACGATAAGTAATCTAAATAGATGTCTTTTTAAGGATATAATTGTCTAGAAAGAATAGTTTCTTGTGCAGTAAGAATTGATACGAATCAGTTCATGTCTCGAGATTATTGACTGGCATTAAGAAAACTCCATTAGGTATTTTGTTTATTTTATAATGACGTTTCTTAGCTTTAGCGCGTTTTAGAAGTCACGTGTTTGACACAGTTTACCAATCAATTATTTGCAATTGTTGTGAATAATTGAAAGGCAAATTATATAACTAAAGAAAGGAGATATGTATAGTTTTGTATAGAGAATATTGATTCTCACAATACGATAATTGTAGGTATTGGATACCAGATCTCCAATCTAGTTATTTAAAATAATGTTTAATAATTATTTTGATATTTGATATCAGGACTTGCGACTATTGGATAGTTACTTGTTCTGTATAAACAATTGTTACATATTTTAATATGAGTAGCAGTGTCATTGATAAAGAGATAAACATTAAGAAAATATTCGGTTAACTAAATAACTTAGAACAGTACTTTATGAGATTTTATCACATAAACATTAGATATTTTTCTGCATGCTAAATGATAGTTTGATACAAGATCACACCATATATCCTTATCCATTTAATGAATATTGTATTCAGGATGTGATTAAATTTCATTTAACCAATGATCATCATTGGACCACAGATTTATTAAACTAATACCTTGGAAGTATGTAGTTTAATGAATTAGAAATTACCTTGGATAGTTTTCTTTACTTCGTAACTTAGTTAATGAATTTTCATGACTTAGTTACGTGTTTCTTAAGGAATATATATTGAAAGTCTTGAATGGTTCGAGAACTTTCAATATGTTTCTGATGAAACGCGGATAGAATATTTTGAATGGTTCAAAGATATTCTATTTGAAGTGTTGAAAATTATATTTTAAAATTCATCGTGAGTCTTTGAATTGTTCAAGGATGTTTGATATGATTGAACATAAAAATTTATGGCAATGAGTTCTAAAGTTATTTAATGAATGTGATTCCTACTTAATATTATTCTTCTATGATTCCATCGGGATTGAATTGATCAATGGGAGAAATCAAATCTTATATGATTTGATTCGTTTGACATTGAGTGTTACCGAATTAGTTTTCAATACTCTTGGGGTTATGCTTCAGTTACACTAATTCATCCTTTTAATTTTTGTTCAATTAGTTTCTACGGTTACGTATATGATATTTATAAGTAGAAAATTTGAATCTTGAAAAGTTTGAGATTTGAATATTTCTTTTGTATAATAGTTATATAATTGAAAGTACTTGTGCCTTGGTGGTACAAGTAAAAGTTTATCATTTATTCTATTTAATAGAAAATTGTATTCTATTTCATAGAGTTTCTTTTCTACGGTCCCGAGTAATAAAATTATTTTATTACTTGGTGTGTAACATTAACGATTGTAGAAAAGACTTAACTTATTGAAGTCAAATGTGAGATTGATAAACTAAAATGGAACTACATAATTAATAAGATGAAAATACCCTTAGATAATTTTTGTATAAGTCCAATAGGATGTCAGAATCATTTACAAAGTATTTGATACTTAATGATTCTGTTGTTTTCTTATCGAAGAAAATTATCCTATAACTTATAGTGGGAGCGATATTTGGTATCAATTTCGGAAATTACCATTGAACCATAGATCTAAAATTATTCATAGCTTACTACGATAAAGTTTTGAACTTGATTAAGCTTTCGTTATGAATAGTTCATATAATGTGCAAATTGTCTGTGCAGTAAAAGCAAAGTGAGCTTGTAAAGGTTTGACCTTTATAGTATCACAGTGCGAAAAGTTATACTCAGTGATCTATGGTAGATTCTAAGAAAACGTGTCTTTAGTCGCACTAATTGAACGATTAAATATTTGTTGGTTAATGTTGAGATTAAACAATTTATTTTTGCTAAAGAATGCAAAGTGGCGTTCTTGAATGTTTTCTTCGAATGAGAGACCTGTTGTGGTTTCTTTGTTTGAAGATTTCATTCTAGAATGGCGCTAGAGTTTGTATTCTGCTAAGATCAAAGCTTGATATACTAGCTTATAGAGCCAATCGGAGACTCAGATAAGATTTACGAAAATCTATGTTCTCTAATTTTGATACAGTCAGATTTTCCGATTTTATCAAAAACATAGAGAATACATCTTTAATAGTGGGGTCAGTGTGAGCGTCCAAATTTCATTCTAGTGTTATATATCCTAACGACATTGTCATTATTAATGTAATAATGAAATGTTTGTGAGGTAAAAGGTTTACCTAAGTCTTCTTTTCTTCGTGATAGCAGTGGGAGTAGTCACTATTATATTTGATATAAAGTTTCATATATGATACAAAACTAAGAGATTTGTAAGAAACTCCCATTAATCGTATATTAGATATGATCTAACAAAGGACACATCAAAACTATATGTGTGACAGTTAGTATAACTATTTGACAGTTAATGTGTCTCTTGTATATAGTATTTATCTTTCGTAAAAGATGATTCCTTTATCGAAAGAGAAATTGATTAGAATGTATAGTCAATCTTATGCATTATAGGATGATGGTATAATGAATATTATATTTTGTACGATTAAAGATATCAATTTAATTTTAAATGTTACGAATAATTTTGATATGTTTTAGACCATAAGATGGATCTTGAAACATGTTCTTTGTGATCTTTGAGATATTAAGAACAAGTTTTTAATTCATGGAGAATATAATCCGCAACCATTAGGATCAAATTCGTTTTGAGTCTAATTATGACATTAGATTGCCTATGTCATATAAAGTCAGAAAAGATGCAGTGGGAGTGTCACATATGATCCTACTATACTAGTGGAATTACTTGTCACTTATGAAGTATTGACTTATGAAGTTACAGAGTGACCTTATAGATTAGAAGTTTTGATATAAGTGTTGTGCTTGCGGTTGTCTCATAGTATTTTGGATTTGATCTCTGTAATATTGATATCGCATCTGAGTGATATTGATGTAGAACTTGGATTCTACAAAATAGGAATAATAATGGTTAACGGAAACAATTGGGTTTGTTGGACAGACTCAATTTGTTAAAGCAGGCTTACTTGTTGTTGCCTACCTCTTGAGTGCTAGGTGTTAGTGTCATAGACATGCCCAAGGTCTCTAAACATGATATGAGTGTGAATAAATCAAATGGAGTTACGGAAATACTCACTTTGATAGGATGAGAAATTTCAAAAATCTTTCTTTATTGGAAGAGCTACAAGCTATTAGTTGAGTTCCAAACTCTTTGGTGAGTTTCCCTATCACCTTTCTTTGACTCTCAAAGTGCTAGCTTTGTCCAAAAATTGAAACAAAATTTTCTCTCCAAGACTAGAGAGATTCGACAAGAGAGAAAGGTAGAGGAGAAGATGAATAGTAAGTCCAACTAATTACCTTACATATATGTTGTGTGTTAAATGCAACATTTAACAAAGCCCAACTACTTCCATCACCAATAGTGACTAGTGATGTAAGTAAAGTGGGTCCCACCACTTTAAATTCAAAATTTGAGTTGGCTTGTACAACACACTTTGGGCCCGGGTTCGTTTAATCCGATTAAACTAATTTTCCATCGCGACATAATTAAATCAAATTTAATTAAATAATAATGCCTAACAAAATTATTACGAAAAGTCGCTTACGAATTAATTCCAAATTTATTCACCCCCTAGATTTAAATCCAATTTTAATTCTGAATTGAAATCCAATTTTAATTAATATATCTTATATATTATTTTAGCCCAATTAAATAAATTAAATAGTAAAATCCAATTTAACTATTAAATTTACTTTGCCGATTAATTCCAAATTAATCACGTTATCTCTTCTTCACGAATTAATCTCAGATTAATTCATGACGTAATTAATCCTAGATTAATTTTCTCTTTGTTAATTAATCCCAGATTAATTATTACCATAATTAATCCCAGATTAATTTTCTCTCTCATAATTAATCCCAGATTAATTATGTTCGAGTCAAATGTCATCAGTGAATCTTTGGGAAGCGACCCAAGAGATCCATGGATATGTTGGCAGTAAATACGGTCATCAGACTATCCGAACACATGCATACCCGGTACCACGTTCTTACCGATTTACAAGACATGGTTGGCTTCTAGCAAAGCACCGTACGTAATACGATCCAGTATCAGATGTCACATGCTAGGCCTAGGGCTGGAATTTTATTTGCCCCGTACGAAGCACATATCGGATCATAAGCAACTAGTCTCTGTAATCGGATAATCATGACCTAGTCATATTATCCCGATAGCTGCAGTATTTAAGAGTACTAGTTATGTATCCCTGCGTGATCATCATCTCCATATGACTGAAGTGATACTTCCATCTTCACATCACACCCAACACAATACGATTCTCAGTATAGCTAGAAGAGGCGTACACAGAACCTGTTAAAGCCTCGGACGACCAAAACTAAAACGTACTAATTGTCTCAAGTATTAGCGATGCAAGTCTCAGGTTAAGACCAAATACACCTACCCTGATTCGGATTCCCATAGACACATAGTCATACTTCTAGTGGGATTCCGAGGGGTCTATCCAGAGCGAAGCTGTTCCCGTACCATCGGTAAACAGAACCTCCTATTACACTTGCATGAGTATCCAATACTTAAATATATGAGAACTATGTTGTTAAGCTTCCATAATGCGCACAAGTGCAATACTAATCTATTTTGCATTATCGATGTCCAGTGTCGATAATACTACGACTAGGGATATTTAATGATGAAACCTTTCGTGGATTAATATTGTCTCATATCTTATTAATCAGGTACTAATCATATGGACTTTTATCATTTATATATCCAAGTAATCCAATTAGAAAATGATAAAAGGGCAATTTTTTGGGAGGCGACCGCGAGTACGCAGCGGAAAATTAAAATTATTATGATGTCGCTATCCCTTTGCCCAAGACCCATTTGTTTTGATTATTCTACAAGCTTAGGGATGTTACTATATATTCTAAGCATAAAACTCATAAAACATGCAAAGAACATAAACCTAAACATGCTAACTATCATAAGAACTCTAATTAAAATAAAGAAAGAAAAGACTTACTTGAACCGAAGACTCCTCCAGTCCTCCCTCCAATCTAAAAGATTTTCTCGAACTCAACAAGCTCTTCCATGTTCCAAAGAGCCACCCAAGTGTGTGGCCTCCAAAGATGCACACACCAAAGGCAAAACTCAACGGCAAGACTACGCCTTGAGTGCACGGGTATTTTGCCCTTGGTTCTAGCCTAGGCAAAAACCTCAAAACTCTTAACTCGAGGTTGCTCTAGTCAATTAGACTTAAGGATCCTCAAAATCAGTGGCTTTCTCTTAAACTTTAGAGTTTCTCACTTATATAAACCCAAGATATGAAAGGTTTGGTGTAGAAAATTTGTAAAGAATTCTTTGGGTTTATATAGTGCTCCAAAAACAACAAAATTAATTAAGAATTCGATGTGGGATAAAAGATAATTTAATCTTTGCCATTGGATCTTAATTTAGTGGTTTAATGAGATTATAACACCCTAATAAGAGTTTGGGCTGAATGGAATTCAAAATAAAAAAAAAATTTACTATTCACATGAATCCCTAAGCCACTATGGAACCTCATAAATGATCTGTTCAATAATTAAACACATTGAACCATTTATGAACAATTCCTACAACAATTATATATGCTGTTATATTTGTACTGTGCACTATTAACCATTGATTTCGAATTCGTTGTGTGTGACCTTTTGGGTTCCCCTCAAGTTGGACATGAAATTAATCATGATAATTTAATCTAACATAAATTAAGGTTGATATCTAGCAACATGCCAAGGCCCCCAAATGAGAAGGAAAGATATATATACCCATTATGTATTTGATTTACATATGATACGGTCTCTCGCCTCACTGTATCCCCACCTATTGACCTAGGGTATGGAAAGTGTCTACCCATATGGTCAAAGGTATAAGGTTGATAATGTCATGAATCGTGCTAACCCAAGAATCTCACATGATTATTCCGTATGTCAAAAACACATTCTTAGTTCTTCTCAGATACTTGAGGATTGTTTTGACAGCTGCCCAGTGTTGCTCACCAGGATTTGCCTGATACCTGCTCGTTAAGCTAAGAGCATAAGAGACATCAGGTCTTGTACATAGTATGGCGTACATGATCGATCCTATTGTTGAAGCATAAGGGATCCTACTCATACGCTCTCTATCTGAAGGAGTATGTGGACATTGCTCCTTAGATAATTTGATTCCATGACAAGTAGGTAAATTACCTCTTTTGGAATCTTTTCAAAACTTTATCTATGTAGGTAGATTGAGAAAGTCCTAACAACCACTTAGATATATTTCAGTAGATCTTAATGCCGAGGATGTAGGCTCCTTCTCCCAAATCTTTCATGGAGAAATTATGCGATAACCATTTCTTGGTGGCTTACATTATGGGAATATCATTCCTGATAATTAATATGTCATCGACATATAATACAAGAAATACAACAGCACTCCCACTACTTTTCCTGTAAACACAAGGCTCGTCTACATTTTTGATGAATTCAAATTCTTTGATTGTCTCATCAAATCGTATATTCCAACTTCTGGAGGCTTGTTTGAGTCCATAAATGGATCGTTTAAGCTTGCATACTTTATTATGATCATCTTTAGATGCAAACCCCTTGGGTTGTATCATATAGACTTCCTCTACGAGGTTCCCATTAAGGAAAGTTGTTTTGACATCCATCTACCAAATCTCATAATCAAAGTGTGCAGCTAGTGCCAGTAAATTTCGAATGGACTTTATCATTGCAATAGGCGAGAAGGTTTCATCATAGTCAATTCCTTGGATTTGTCTATTACCTTTCGCCACCAACCTAGCCTTATAGGTTTGGATGTTTCCTTCGGCATCAGTTTTACGCTTGAAAATCCACTTGCAGCCTATGGGTTTTATCCCATCAGGTGCATCTACAAAGTCTCATACTTGATTCTGATACATAGAGTCTATTTTGGATTTCATGGCCTCAAGCCACTTGACTGAATCAATGTCACGCATTGCTTCGTCATAACTGGTGGGATCGTCATTATCAATGACCTGATCATGTTCCTCATCAATATGGAAATAATATCATTCAGGCTCATGTCTTTCCCTACCAGACCTTCTTAGTTCATAACCTTGTGGTTGTTCCGTCGCTGCCCTTTTGAGGGGCCTGGGGTTTAGTTCTATGTTAGTTTGTTCTTCTCGTACCTCATCGAGGTCCAGTCTACTCCCACTATATTTCTTGAGAAGGAATTCATTCTCTAGAAATTTAGCATTTCGTGAGACAAATGTTCTTTGTTTATTTGGGATGTAGAACACGTATGCTCTTGAGTTCAAGGCATATCCTACAAACTTATATTTAATTGCCCTATCATCCAATTTGTTAGTTTGTGTAAGATTGACATATGTTTCACATCCCCAAACTCTTAGATAACTAAGACTAGGACGTTTCCCATACCATAACTAATATGGTGTTTGACTAACAGTCTTGGAAGGAACTTGGTTTAGTAGTAGTGTTGCAGTTTCTAAAGCAAGACCCCAAAATGAAAGAGGTAGATCTGTGTGTGGCATCATTGATCGGACCATATCTAATAATGTCTGATTTCTCCTTTCGGAGACCCCATTATGCTGTGGAGTTCCCGGAGGAGTCCACTAGGAAACAATGCCATTTTCTCTCAAGTAATCTTGAAATTCGTTGCTTAAGTATTCACCACCCCAGTCAGACCTTAGTGACTTAATACTTTTATTAAGCTGGTTTTCTATTTTAGCCTTGAAGTCTTTGAATTTCTAAAAGGCTTCAGATTTATACCGCATAAGGTATACATACCTAGATCGCGAATGATCATCGATAAAGGTAATGAAGTAGGAGAATCCACCTCTAGCGGTGACTGACATTGGTCCGCATACATCAGAGTGTATGAGTTCTAATGTCTCTGATGCACGCTGTCCTTTACCTTTGAAGGGTAATTTGGTCATTTTACCAAGTAAACAAGACTCACAAGTTCCATAAGGTTTTTATTTGAAGGGTTTGAAATACCTATCCTTATGTAGTTTAGTTAATCTTATTTCATTGATATGACCTAAGCGACTGTGCCATAGAAGTGATTCATTGAGATTATTCGAGTTAACGTTGTATATATTAGAGGTTGAACATTTTTTGTCAGTTTGTAAGACATAGATACCATTATTCAAAATACCATCTCCATATTTTATTTCATTGAAATAAATAGAACATTCATGACAACTTATTAGGTATGAAAAACCTTTATTACATAAAGACGAAATTGAAATGATGTTCTTTACTAGAGAAGGTACATAAACACAATCTTCTAAGTCTAAAAATAAGCCATTCGGCAAAACTAATGAATAAGTCCCCACGCACAATGCAGTCAGTTTTGCTCCATTACCCATGGGTAAGTCAACCTCCTCATGACGGAGTCTCATACTATTTCTCAGGCCCTGCACATTTTTACACAAGTGAGTCCCACAATCGGTGTCAAGCACCCAAGTAGAAGGTTCAGAGTTTTAAGAATATAGTTCAATCATATACAACATACCTGAAGCATTGGGCTTCTTGGCCTCTTGAGCTTCCCTTGCTTCCTTGGCTTTCAAGGATCTACACTCTTTCTTCCAATGACCCTTCTTTCCACAAAAGAAATATATCCATTTTCCATTTTTCTTCTCCACCTTACCATTGGGCTTTAGGTGGTCTGGTGCCTTGGCCTTGCCCTTATTTTTCTTTGGGCCTCGTGGCTTCAGGTCCGTACCCGCAAGTATGACGGAGGTTTTAAGCTCCGATTTCAAGTCCTTCTCTGCTTGCTTTATCAGATTGTGCAATTCTGCTAAAGTCGCTTCTTTATCAGACAGATGAAACTGCATAATAAAGTTAGAGAATTCTTTTGGTAAGGACTGAAGAATTAGATCGTGACCTATCCCATGATCCATGATGACCCCAAGGTTGGCCAATTTTTCAATGTGGCCAATCATCTTAAGCATATGTTCACTAACAGATTCTTCCTTATACCTTGTTTGGAATACGGCACATGACACTTGGAATCTCACGGTATGAACGGAAGTTGCATACAACTTCTTAAACTGAAAGATGATGGTTTGAGCATCCATATCTTCGTGAGCTTTCTGAAGTTCATCCGACATAGAGCCATGCATTATGCAAACTGCTTGCTCATCATCATCGACGTGTTTCTTCCAAGCATCAATTGTATCTTGGTCAGTATCTTCTGCGGGTTCATGGGAAATGGTATTTCAAGAACATAGAAAATCTTTTCTATTCGTAAGACAATTTTAAGGTTTCTAAATCGGTCATTGTAGTTGTCCCATTTGAGCTTCTGCTCATCAAGGATGGAACAAAGTGATACTCTGTTTGCCATTTGAATGTTTGTGAAATATTTTAACCCACCTGTTAAGAGAAAATGTTAAAATTAGGGATATGTTTTCATTAATGTTTCATAATAACATGGGCTTTTAATATTATGAAGTTGCTCCCACTCAATTATTTTAAAATTTTAAGCAAATCGCATCAACCCCAATATGATGGATTTCTTGTGGACAAGGATCCCATTATCATCATTTCATAACTCCGACTAGGGCCGGTCGTTATAAAATATGATAATTAGGTAGGTTCCCAACCAATTTATGATATAAATCACAATTCCTTGATCATTTGGTTGGGCAATCAAACATGTCATAGCTTATGCTAGTTCTTGTGGACACCCAATCTTTGCCACTGTGTTATAAGACCACGCCTAAGGGTCGTTGAGTCTTATGAATCAGAAAATTCAAACCATTTTCAATAGTTCGATTTAGGGACAAATTGGTATTGGTCAGTCTGGTAAAGCCTAGTCCTGCTGTAGGCACTGCATTTTTGCATATAAGCCGGATGATGAGTCTCGTATGGAGACACTACCTCTTTGGTTGTGAAAGCCGCGGGAAACGGACGTTGGAAGGGTAAAGTTGGAAATTAGCATTTTGTCAGACTTAACTCGCTTGTTTCGCTTCGGGTTCGCTTGTTGGACCTCTGTTCTTAAACACAACAAGCCCAATCCAAAATATTAAAACATTTAAAATGCATGTCACAAATTAAATTAAAACCAATTAAATTAAACTTAATTAAATTAAATCACATTCATAAATTAAATTAAACATAAATTAAATTAAATTAAAACACATGTCACAAATTAAATCACCTTCCTAAATTAAATTAAATCCCTTACCTAAAATACATAAATCACTTCCCCAAATCAAAAGATTTTCCCTATCACATAATAATTAAAAATATCTCCAATTAATACACAAATTATATTCCTTCTCCAACAAGGTAAACCCTCTCCATTGCCTCTAAAAAGAAACCTTAACCCAAACATTCAACCCTGGCTCATTCTCAAGAAATCAACCCTAAAATTCAGAACTCCTTCACATATAATTCATACAAGAAACCATTGCATTGCCGTCCAGGAAACCCCTATACACCACACGCATCATCTGCAATTCATGCAACCCTCACCGCTTTACCTCCAACACAACAACACTTGCCGCACCATAAGCCAACCCACTCACACGCCTAATTCACGTATCAACTTCACGCACAAACTTACCTCACGTTCAGCCCATCGCCACTATCTCCATTCACGAAACCAAGTCAACTGCATATGCACCCTCACGTGGCCAGTCACAAATTCACCTCACAAATTAGTGCCACATAGCCCTGCCCCTCACCTAACGACACCATTCACGCCATTAGCATTAGCCCTTCAAGTCAGCGCATATAGCCCCAAAATCCCCCACAAAATCAGCGACCAAATTGTCCTAAAATTCTGTCTCGAACAACCCCCACAAATCCCTTCAAACTACCGCAAAACACCCTCACTGCACTGCCCTAAAATTGCCACAAAACAGCCCCCATAAATCCCTGAAAACAGTCCAGAAAACACCCAAAACTGCACTGAAAACTGCATCAAAAACTGCCTAAAACAGTGACAAAAACCACAGCCCCTAACCCTCAAAAAAAACCGCCAAAACAGTCCCAAAATTAACCCAAAACAGTGATCAGAAAATACCCTTAAAACAGCAGCGAAACGGAGTGAAAACAACATCCCAAATAGTGAAACAGCGAGGAAAAATCTTGGATTAGTGAACAAGAAAAGTTATGGAATATCGACCCTTCCGACAGCCGTGTAATGCGCTTTCGAGGGACGACAAAAGAGGTTAGACCTGAGGGCACTTTTTATTTATTATCTTTCATTTATTTTGTTTATTTTAAAATATTATCACATGAGAGTCGTTTGTTGAGGCATGATGTGATTGTTGGATGAGCGGAATATGTGTTCCCTTTTGTGGTATATAGGATGGAAACCCAGACGTAAATTTCGTAGCCGAATCCAAATGGACGGTAGTGCGGTTTGTACTCGGGATACAACGCCATGTACCGCTTAAGAGACACGTATTTCATCTCATCCAAACTTGTGTTTGAGCATGTTATAGTTCGTAGGTTATTTATTTGTTAGTAAACCATGATTTAGCTTAGTTTGTTATTTATTTTCAAAGCATGATTACGTTATTTTAGGCATGATATTTTGTTTAGTTTATGTTTATGTTTAAATAGTTATTTGTTTATTTTGGTTTAATGGTTCAATATGCTAGGTGTGTTATATTGTGTGTTTGCCGTTTAATGACTTACTTTCCCAAGCATACAAACTTAGATTATGAGTTACTTTGATGAATGCGAACTAGACATAAATTACCCTTGAGCATGAATGTTGAATAGATTCGGTTAAGATATTGCACAAATCACATCATTACAAGTGGCATAAGTAAAGGACCATTCCGAACCCAACGGTTTGAGGTCTTCCCTTGCGAGGGGTGCGTGCGGCCTTAAATCTTTGTCCCAGCTCACACTGGGTGGCGACTCCATGTTATTTCTCCGGTTTAGTTCCTCCGCGGACTATTCCATACTCCCAACTAGGCCGCGAGCCTAGAACAGCGTCGCCAATTTCTGTGTCCCACGGTCTGGTGACTCCACTGCGGATCTAGAGAATTGGCCTCGAAATCTTGTCTTGTGCTGTGTATGATTTGCTCTTTAGTTGACCATTTCTATAGTGGGTTGAGGGGGTTTTAACCAAAGGCACTGTTAAAGCTAGGTGATGATTTGGTATTTTCCTTCATTCACTACCCTTCGGGGAAAAGCTGTGAAAGCACCTAGATAATCATTATCTGTAGTTCGTTGTGATGGACTAATCTGGAGGACTCGTTGTTTATTCCTGACACGAAGTGATAAGAGCCTAAGGGGCTTGGGTACTTAAGAGAGCCTCGCTCCACCCTCCCTCTGGGGAATCTACAACGGGAAATCCATTTGACAGTCTGTCACACACCATAACTCGTTGGCACGTACCTTAAGGTATAAAAAAGGTGTGCTCACTTGGTCGCTCGAACCCTTGATTGGGGATTCCTAGTTGTGGGCAACCCTTTGCCGGTATGAGCCTTTGTCTACACTCCTATAAACCCACATGTGAACCATAGTTGTATGACCTATAGGAGCCACCCCTTTATCCTTTTTATAACCACAAGCATATTATATCTCATACATCACGAGCATTTCATGCATCTCATGCATACATGCATCATGTTAACCCCTGATTAGTTGGCAAGGTGACTAGTTGAAGAAATTGTAGGTCGGTGAATGACCATTTGCTTAGATGTCTATCTTGATTTGCTTATGTTATGATGTGTGGTATAGTTGAAAATGAAAGAAAAGTCTCTAAAGAAAATAATTGAACCACCTATAACTGATAAGCGTGAAGCTACCCATGGGCGAGTATTAGGACCACCATGAGGAGAAATGCTACCTTAAAGGGTAGGGTGTTGAAAAAAAAGAAAGAAAAAAAAAAGAAAGAAAAAAAAAGAGAAAAAAAAAGAAAAGAAAAGAAAAAAGAAGTTCAAAATGAAAAGAAAAAAAAGAAAGAGACAAAAGAGAAAGAAAACCATACCACATTGAGCACAAAAACGCAACTGCAGGCATAATTGAGACATCTAGGTTGGTTTGACCCATCGATCCCATTTTTTGACGAAATCATTGGGTTGGCTTACCTGGGGGTGAATTTGTGAAGGAACATTTGCACACACACACCTCGAGTCTGGCTTAGATCATTTATTCAAAGACTTTGATTTGAGTTGCATTGAATGTTTTGAAGGTTCTCTGGTTTCAATACTGGGCATTCTTTGAGGGCAATGATATGTATAACTATGGGGACTATTTCGTAGCATGTAATATAGTATGATGACATGGAATGCCCCACCATGTGGTTCATCTTGACCAAGTACAAACAGCGGAGAGCAGAAAGCTAAACCAAGACTGGGGGCGACCAGTCTACCATATCGCGAATCAGGGACATAACAAGATATAGAGTCATGAGACCAGAGAGAATACTGAGCAATCACCTGGAGAACTAGCGGAAGACCTAACCCAACAGAATAAGAAATTCATTCATGCATGCATGCATAAACGTAACATATTTTGCATTCTTTTTGTGTTTGTTTCGTTTTTTATTCACAGGTTTCAAAGAAGAAAAAGACAAAGCGGCAAAGACAAGCCAACCAGAATCAGCAACATATGAGTAGTAGTTTTGGGGATGAGTCCCAGGGTTGAGGCCCACACCAGTATCAGTCTAAGGGCGAGGCCCACATTAGTATCAGTTTGGGGCGAGGCCCATATTAGTATGAGTTTAGAGGGCGAGGCCCACATCAGTATTAGTTTGGGGTGAGGCCCACATCAGTATCAGTCTAGGGCGAGGCCCGCATCAGTATCAGTCTGGGGCGAGGGCCACATCAGCATCAATTTGGGGGCAAGGCCCACATCAGTATCAGTTTGGGGCGAGGCCCACATCAGTATCAGTCTAGGGATGAGGCCCATATCAGTATTGATCCGGGGTGAGGCCCACATCAGTACCCGTTCAGGGTCGAGGGCCCACTACATCATCATTTTGAGGGCGAGGCCCACATTTTCAGCGGTATTGGGATGCGTCCTAGGGTCGAGGGCCCACTGCATCATCAGTTGTAGTTCCAGGATGCGTCCTAGGGTTGAATACCCACTACATCATCAGTTTGAGGGCGAGGCCCATATTTTCAGTGGTATTGGGATGCGTCCCAGGGTCGAGGGCCCCCATTATCGGTTGCAGTTCCGGGATACGTCTCAGGGTCGAGGGCCCATTGAATCCTCAGTTTTAGTTCCGGGATACGTTTCAGGGTCGAGGGCCCACTACATCATCACTTTTAGGATGTGACTCAAGGTCGATGGCCCACACATCCGCTGCAGTTCCGGGATGCGTCCCAGGGTTGAGGGCCCACTGCATCATCATCAGAATCAGTCTTGTCGGGTATAGCACTCTAGGGGCGAGGCCCACATCGTTATCAGAATCAGTATTGACGGGTATGGCACTCTGGGGGCAAAGCCCACACCTTTATCAGAATCATTCTTGCCGGGAATGGCACTCCGAGAATAGAGCAAGGTTCGAGAATGAACAAGCTGGGAATGGCACTCCGAGAATGGAGCACAGTTCGATAATGAACAAGCCGAAAATGGCACTCCGAAAATGAAGTAGAGTTCGAGAATGAACAAGCCGGGAATGGCACTCCGAAAATGGAGCACAATTCGGGAATGAACTAGCCGGGAATGACACTTCGAGAATGGAGCAGAGTTCGAGAATGAACAAGCCAGGAATGGCACTCCGAGAATGGAGCAGAGTTCGAGAATGAACAAACCGAGAACGGAACTTCGGGTATGGAGACATCAGATCAGTTTTGCCAGGTACGGCACTCCGGGTATGGAGACATCAGATCAGTTTTGCCAGGTACGGCACTCTGGGTATGGAGATATCAGATCAGCCAGGTACGGCACTCCGGGTATGGTGACATCAGATCAGTTTTGCCATGTACGGCACTCCGGGTATGGAGATATCACACCTCGACACCCTAGATACGGGGTTAGTATTCAGACATTTATGGTACTCTAGGTACGGAGGAGTCACCGTGACACCCCAGGTACGGGGTTAGCATTCAGACATTTGTGGCACTCTAGGTACGGAGGCGTCACCGCGACACCCTAGGTACGGGGTTAGCATTCAGACATTTGTGGCACTCTAGGTACGGAGGCATCACCGCGACACCCTAGGTACGGGGTTACCATTCAGACATTTATGGCACTCTAGGTACAGAGACGTCACCGCGACACCCTAGGTACGGGGTTAGCATTCAGACATTTGTGGTACTCTAGGTACAGAGGCGTCACCGTGACACCCTAGGTATAGGGTTAGCATTCAGACATTTGTGGCACTCTAGGTAGGGAGGGTCACTGCGACACCCTAGGTATGGGGTTAGCATTCAAACATTTATGGCACTCTAGGTACGGAGGCGTCACCGCGACACCCTAGGTACGGGGTTAACATTCAGACATTTGTGGCACTCTAGGTACGGAGGCGTCACCGCGACACCCTAGGTACGGGGTTAACACTCAGACATTTGTGGCTCTCTACGTACGGAGACGTCATCGCGACACCCTAGGTACGGGGTTAGCACTCAGACATTTTTGGCTCTCTAGGTATGGAGACGTCACCGCGACACCCTAGGTACAGGGTTAGCACTCAGACATTTGTGGCTCTCTAGGTAAGGAGACGTCACCGCGACACCCTAGGTACGGGGTTAGCATTCAGACAACAAACATCATCACTGCTGCACTCTAGGTACGGATATGAAATCGTGACGCCCTAGGTACGGGGATTAGCACTATCAACTCAACACAGCAGGCAGACCAGGGGGCAGCTGGCGAGCCAGGTAAGTGAAAATGCATTGCACGTACTTTGATAGGATTGTCATTGTCACACACTGCACAAGTCCCATCAAAGTGGGGGCGACTGTAGGCACTGTATTTTTGCTTATAAGCCCGATGATGAGTCTCGTAGGGAGACACTACCTCTTTAGTTGTGAAAGCCGCGGGAAAAGGACGTTGGAAGGGTAAAGTTGGAAATTAGCATTTTGTCAGATTTAACTCGCTTGTTTCAATTCGGGTTCGCTTGTTGGACCTCTGTTTTTAAACACACCAAGCCCAATCCAAAATAATTAAAACATTTAAAATGCATGTCACAAATTAAATTAAAACCAATTAAATTAAACTTAAATTAAATTAAATCACATTCACAAATTAAATTAAACTTAAATTAAATTAAAACACATGTCACAAATTAAATCACCTTCCAAAATTAAATTAAATCCCTTACCTAAAATACATAAATCACTTCCCCAAATCAAAAGATTTTCCCTATCACATAAAAATTAAAAATATCTCCCATTTAATACACAAATTATATTCCTTCTCCAACAAGGTAAACCTTATCCCTTGCCTATAAAAAGAACCATTAACCCACACATTCAACCCTGGCTCATTCTCACGAAATCAACCATAAAATTCAGAACTCCTTCACATATAATTCAGACAAGAAACCCTTGCTTTGCCGTCCAGGAAACCCCTATACACCACACGCATCATTTGCAATTCATGCAACCCTCACCGCTTTACCTCCAACACAACAACACCTGTCGCACCATAAGCCAACCCACTCACACGCCTCATTCACGTATCAACTTCACGCACAAACTTACCTCACGTTTAGCCCATCGCCACTATCTCCATTCACGAAACCAAGTCAACTGCCTCTGCACCCTCACGTGGCCAGTCACAAATTCACCTCACAAATTAGCGCCACATAGCCCTGCCCCTCACCTAACGACACCATTCACGCCATTAGCATTAGCCCTTCAAGTCAGCGCATATAGCCCCAAAATCCCCCACAAAATCAGCGACCAAACTTTGTTAAAATTCTGTCTGGAACAGCCCCCACAAATCCCTTCAAACTGTCGCAAAACACCCTCACTGTACTGCCCTAAAATTGCCGCAAAACAGTCCCCATAAATCCCTGAAAATAGTCCAGAAAACACCCAAAACTGCACTGAAAACTGCATCAAAACTGCCTAAAACAGTGACAAAAACCACAGCCTCTAACCCTCCAAAAAAACCGCCAAACCATTCCCCAAATTAACCCAAAACAGTGATCAGAAAATACCCTTAAAACGGCTGCAAAACGGAGTGAAAACAACAGCCCAAACAGTGAAACAGCGAGGAAAAATGTTGGATTAGTGAACCAGAAAAGTTGCGGAATATCCACCCTTCCGACGGCCGTGTAATGCACTTTCGAGAGACGACAAAAGAGGTTAGACCTGATGGCACTTTTTATTTATTATCTTTCGTTTATTTTGTTTATTTTAAAATATTATCACATGAGAGTCGTTTGTTGAGGCATGATGTGATTGTTGGATGAGCGGAATATGTGTTCCCTTTTGTGGTATATAGGATGGAAACCCGGACGTAAATTCTGTAGCCAAATCCGAATGGAAGGTAGTGTGATTTGTACTCGGGATACAACGCCATGTACCGCTTAAGAGACACGTATTTTGTCTCATCCAAACTTGTGTTTGAGCATGTTACAGTTCGTAGGTTATTTATTTGTTAGTAAAGCATGATTTAGCTTAATTTGTTGTTTATTTTTAAAGCATGATTACGTTATTTTAGGCATGATATTTTGTTTAGTTTATGTTTATGTTTAAATAGTTATTTGTTTATTTTTGTTTAATGGTTCAATATGCTCGGTGTGTTATATTGTGTGTTTGACGTTTAATGACTTACTTTCCCAAGCATGCAAACTTAGATTAGGAGTTACTTTGATGAATGCGAACTGGACATAGATTACCCTTGAGCATGAATGTTGAATAGATTCGGTTAATATATTGCACAAATCACATCATTACAAGTGACTTAAGTAAAGGACCATTCTGAACCCAACGGTTTGAGGTCTTCCCTTGCGAGGGGTGAGTGCGGCCTTAAATCTTTATCCCAGTTCACACTAGGTGGCGACTCCATGTTATTTCTCCGGTTTAGTTCCTCCGCGGACTATTCCGTACTCCTAACTAGGCCGCGAGCCTAGAACAGCGTCGTCAAGTTCTGTGTCCTACACCTGCCAATACGGTTTAAGCTCTTTGGGTCTATACTTTACAATGGGAGGCAAATTTTAGACTTAAATTATTATTGAGGATTTTAGCAAGTTTAAGTGAATAACTGTCAAATGGATTCCTCCATTGAAAATTCCCCAAATGGAGGGTGGAGCGAACTCTCTTAAATACCCTTACCTCTTAGGCTCTTATTGCCTTGGTGACAAGAATAAACAATAGATCCTCCAAATTAGTCCAACACTTTAAATATGCTTTAAGGTAAGCTTTGAGTAAATGATTATCTAGATGTCTTCACAGCTTTTCCTTTTGGCTATAAAAAGGTAGTGAGTGAAGGAAGACACCAAATCATTATCTAACTCTAGTAATACCTTTGGTTAAATTAACTTTAGTTTGGAAAGTTTTATTAACCCCTTAGTCCCAACCTACTTGTATCTTTTATAATCTCTTTTGTTATAAACAAGTGATTTATATTTATTAGCCTTAAAGGTAATAAATCTCTAAGTTCATCACGGAATAATTAATTAGCTAAGGGATAAGCAATACACTCTCTATTTCTTAGAAAGTCTCTAGATGTTTGCACTTGCACCCTAAAATAATCATGCAAATTCTAATCATACATAGAATCATCAAGCATATGAGTTTTAATATGTTGGAATTATTTTAGGCATTAAATAACTTGGATTAATATTTAATTATGATATTGCATTTTATTTTATTCAAATAAATTTAATATTCACGTTTTTTACAGATGCGTGAACTTTAAATGCAATTTCACAATTCAAATCTTAACCAAATCATGTAAAACTTGTGCATAAAATTAAGTTCAGGGTGTTAGCTTTCCAACGAGCTTTTACACACCCAATTTCAACTTCAAATGAGAGAGAACTAATCATAACAAAAACGGCACATTTATACCACTGTTGGGAAGCGGTCGCGAGTGCGCAACGGAAAATAAAAATTATGATGATGTCGTTATCCCTTTGCCCAAGACCCAATTGTTTTGATTATTCTACAAGCCTAGGCATGTTACTATATATTATAAGCATAAAACTAATAAAACATGCAAAGAATATAAACCTAAACATGCTAATTATCTTGAGAACTCTAATTAAAATAAAGAAAGAAAAAGACTTACTTGAACCGAAGACTCCTCCAGTCCTCCCTCCAATCTACAAGCTTTTCTCGAACTCAGCAAGCTCTTCCACGTTCCAAAGAGCCACCCAAGTGTGTGGCCTCCAAAGATCCACACACCAAAGCCAAAACTCAACGGCAAGATTACGCCTTGAGTGCACGGGTATTTTGCCATTGGTGCTAGCCTAGGCAAATACCTCAAAAGTTTTAACTCGAGCTTCCTCTAGTCAATTAGACTTAAGGATCCTCAAAATCAGTGGCTTAATCTTAAACTTTAGAGTTGCTCACTTATATAAACCCAAGATATGAAAGGTTTGGTGTAGCAAATTTAAAAAGAATTTTTTGGGTTTATATAATGCTCCATAGACAACAAAATTAATTAAGAATCTGATGTGGGATAAAAGCTAATTTAATCTTAGCCATTGGATCTTAATTTAGTGGTTTAATGAGATTATAAAACCCTAATAAGAGTTTGGGCCGAATTGGAATTCAAAACAAATAACAAAAAAAAATTATTATTCATGTGAATAGAAAAAAAAATTTCTTCCAATTCCCAAAGTGCCCCCATCGTCATTCACCAATCCCTAAGCCACTATGGAACCTCATAAATGATCTGTTTAATAATTAAACACATTGAACCATTTATGAACAATTCCTACAACAATCATATATGTTGTTATATTTGTACTGTGCACTATTAACCATTGATTTCGACTTTGTTGTGTGTGACCTTTTGGGTTCCCCTCAAGTTGGACATGAAATGAATCGTGATAATTTAATCGAACATATATTATCCTTCGATCAGATGGTCGTTCGATTTCAATGACCAAGGTGACATCTAGCTACATGCCAAGGCCCCCAAATGAGAAGGAAAGATAAATATACCCATTCTGTATGTGATTTACATATGATACGGTTCATCGCCTCACTGTATCCCCACCTATTGACCTAGGGTACGGAAACTGTCTACCCATATGGTCACAGGTATAATGTTGATAGTGTCATGAATCTTGCTAACCCAAGAATCTCACATGATTCTTCCGCTGTGGCCAAAGTCTCAAGCACTGATCACAAATATCAACCCGCGAATTGGAATACTAATCTTATAAGAAAATATTATCCGAGAGAGTGGCGATTCTCTGTTGTATTTTTACAAACTTCATGTGTTTCAACAAATGACCCAATCATACCCTTATGACCGGATCTTTTGAACCGGGGAAGGAGAATGTCAAAGTTATTTGATCCACACATAAAATTGTAACGACCTCAAGTCTAAGGACTAGTTATACAATCGATACATGAAAGTTCTCACAGACATATGGGATAAACACTTCATGTGAAAACTTTCGGCGGTCAGTTCGATGGACACGAGCAACTCATGCATCCATGTGATACACCAAGCGGACGGATCTCCGCTAGTAGCCTATGAGATCGGCTACCCCACTTAACGGTGGATCATATCATCATGCTAGTCTCTCCGCTTTATGAACGCCCAAATTATTCACAAAACTATGACTATGAACATTTAAGAGCAATGATTCTCATAAGGTGTGGAAGCCATCATCTTATTACTCCAAGGGCTTTATTACAGTTTTGATGATTTATGTAAGACTCGTATAATAAATATTGCCATTTTATTAATTAATGAAAAATACTACAAATACATGTACATATAGCCCATCAATAAATTGGGTATAGAGCATATCCCTAACACAATTTCTGTTGTCACATAGTTAATTTGTACAAAGAACAT